>QQSS02081648.1:0-14235 GCA_003687565.2 Craspedacusta sowerbii
ATACATACATACATACATACATACATACATACATACATACATACATACATACATACATACATACATGCATACATACACGGCCCCTGGTGTATGCACGGACAACCATTAGGTAAACATTACATACAGCCTGTCGCCGGTAATTTGCCCATCTCATCGCACTTACGATCGCCTCTCTAATAAGACCGCATGTTGAACAACAACTGCTGTGTGGATTCTGCCTGTTAAGTGATGCGATGCATCTTCACATGCCAGTTCTATCATCTATACCTTCCAAGCGTTTCGTGTATTGATCTGGTCACCCAATCGAAGGATCCGATCTTCGAGGTGTACCGCTTCCACACTATGCCCTACTGCTAGTCCATACTTACAGACCCATGTCATTATGAAGACTAAGCTCCAAGACTTTATGTTTCATTCGGATGCCACACGCCTTACTCTTAACCATCTTGTTGTATAATTTCTATTAGACGTCCTTTAAAAGTCTTCAACTCTCGAGAGCGCACAAGTACACCAGAAGTTTTTCGCGACGAGACATGGTGGCTTTCAAGCTTGTTCTTCTGATGATGCTTGTTGCATATGCATAGTGTGGAATAGAAGCTCAATGCAAAGACCATCGGAAATTATCTCAAAAGAAACGGTTATGTTGAAGGATGCCGGGCAAATGGCTATTAAAAAATTGAACGAAATCAGAGAAAAAACTGAGAGAGTTCGTAAATCTGTGTTCGATATGGTTGACAAACGAGTTGCCGAGAACGCGAAGTTGACTTCTGAGAAACTTCCAGCTGAGAGTGCCGCAGCGGCAAGCATGCAAGGATGCAGCACTTGTTAAGCGAGAGTTTTACGGTGATGACGTCAACGACCTGTTGGATTTCGACGTGTAATAAGGTGTGCCCGCAAGCAATTGTGAAGCCTCGAGATCAAACAAGCAACTGCACTATGGCCACCACTCATCAAACAAAGTTCCTTCATTCACAGCCTTGGTCAACACTTGTAAATCTCCAGTAGAAGTGTAAACATTTTATTTTTACGCTTGCAACAAATTTAACATCCGCATTATTGCAGTTATTTCTATTGTATTTTGCATGGTTTCATCTTGGAAGATCATTGTTTCATGAGAGATTGTTCTCGTCAACGAAAAAAAAAATTTCTTTTAAACGGTGACACTGGCATTAAAGTGATAAGCAGATAAGTAGATTAGCTAACTTCGAACAAAAATGGCTGCCGGGCTTTGGTTCTAAACTCCCAATGTTGACGAACACTTGATCCGCTAAGTACATCATAGCAAGCATCTCTGAATGGTAAGGACAGCATGTAGTTTATTTAAATTTTCCCGTGTTGTCTCCTCGATAGGGAAATTTCGAAACACCCAAGGTCGTGGTGGCCATCTACATCTTAAGGCATCCCAATCTCGATCAGTTTCATATAGTACAGATACAGTTTAAAACATCCCTATATCTTTTTTCGAACAGATACGCCGAAAGCCATATCCAAAAAAGATCTTTTCCCAAAGATGTCTGCAACTTTCTAGCATATTTCAAATCTATCACTTCTATTAACTCAAGCATGAAGCCAAACCTTAGTAGATTTGCAGAGCGCCTTTGGCGAGGTCCATTATAATCTGGTAGACACTGGCCTTCGTTTCCATAACGTGCCAGATGTGTGCGCGAGCATCAAAATGTGTGCGACGTTAGAAGGTTTGTTGAATAGCATCATTTATGCAAATACTAGGGCCGCCAACAGCGACCGTGGGTACGTCACTTCTCAGTTGACTGATGAATACATAAATTTCTGGTATGAACCACTGCCTAAGACGTCTCCATTGCCTAAAACGCTTCGCCTATACAAGGAATACAGATATAGGGATATAAAAGATAATAGGTCACAAGATTATGCTGCTTGGAGCCAAGCATAAAGCAATGGAGAAAATCCAATCCTCCATTAATCCATCTTATCCTAGACCATCGTTTTTTTCTTTTTTTTTTCAATCTGCAGACAAGAACCATTGCTGTCCAATTAGTGACAGCAGTTATTACTGATTTGGTGACGATTAACCAATGCATTGGCAAAGAAACGTTTCTAGTACTTATTGAATGCCTAATGTCATCCTCTGGATGTGATTTCTCGGAGTTGAATTTGGCCTTCGTCAAACATGGTATCTATATTAGCTACCGAGACCTTTCTTGTCGGCGTTTCTCTCAGAATGATATTCTTGAACTGGCCTTGTATTTAGAAGGAAATCTAATCAACATAAAATAAGTTAACCTAGCCTTCATAAAGTAGTCAATTGGAAACCCAGGGTTAGAAATGATCAAAGAGGCGCTAACGCAGTCCTCAAAGTTGAACTTTGCGATGCCGTCTTTGGAAGGACCTTAGATATATGACGCTGAAATCAGTACGTAACCAAGGTCTGATTAGTTGTATAAGCTAACTGCCATCAACTTACATTGCTGAATGTGGGCGCGACAAAATCTACGTTCGCACGATTACAAATGTAAATTTTATTTACGCTGAATGTAGCATGAAGCTCGCGGTAGCTTTATATAAATGCTCGCTATTGTTGAGAAAGGTAGTGGCATGGTACCGAAATATTACATCCATACTAGCTATTATATATATTTGTATATGTATATCTGTGTATATAGCTATCTAAGCAGGAAGGGCTATCCCAATCGGTAGCTAGATTTCATCGCTGCTATATACACCCACAATGCTTAACTAATCCTGTATTTCCCTCCAATCCAAACAGCTCTCAAACATGCACAAAATTTGCTGTGTTTCTTAATTTAAAAAAATGCAAGGTCGCTCTAAGCCGTCTCGTATAATTTAATCTAAGATAGGCCGGGCCAGGAAAAATTTAAAAATATTAAAAAGGGTTTCTTCTGCTGAGGGACATTAAACATTTGTAAACGTTGTAGCGTTATTGTTGCTGTTGCCTTAAATTAGTACCGCTCAGCTGTGTTGTTTCAAATGTAAAGGTTGCGCGTGCTTTCCCGCGGTGCCAAATGCGCTGTTCGTACGCTCGAATTCATTCGAAAACGTCCTCTGAGAACTTTCTGGAGAATGAGGACTTTGCATCCGCTCACGGTAGCTTCCGGCAGTGGGCTGGTCGAAAAGCGCATAAGTTAAGATTAAATGTTTGCAAACTCCCTTTATTTTAGCCTAAAAAAATAATTGATCTATTATAACGAATATCTTTTTTTATAACGAGTTTAGGATTTGGAGGCAGCTATTTGAAGGTTGAAAGGAAAATATTGCCCGTTTTCAGGTCCAGGTATTGCTCTCAAAAACAAAAACGCGAAATACTCCTCTGTGGAATTTTGTACGTAATAATAACCGCGTTGAGACAAGATCTAGACTCAAAGTAGCTAGCACTTCTAGTATAAAAACGTTTTTATTTTTTTTTATCCTAGTGTTTACTAGATCAGTTTTGAGGTCTACTGGTTTACATCGTCACCTGACAGAGATGAGAAAAATCGTCCACAACGGCTTTATAGACAGTCCAAAATTTTGGTGCTGCGTACCTTCAATTGATTCATGTTACATTTCACCTAAACATCGAGTTTTAGATATGAGATCAAACAGGCAACAGTTTCTGCCAAAATATGCCTGAGTCTTTACCATCAAAAAAAAAAGGAAAAAGAAAGAGAGGATAGTTACTTAACTAAGCAGTACATGCTCCGTTTATTGCCGGCAATAAGGTCTGTTTATTGGGTAAGTCTTTAAGGCACTTGACAAAGGCAATATGTAGCCCAATTTAAAGGAAAGCCAGCAACTACAGTATGAAGTAAGCTTGATCTGAATAATGGAATCTCAAAACAGACTCCAGACTGGATAAAGCCAGTTTAAAAGATCAAGTTTTTATGCACGAGGGTAGAAAATCTAGTTACTTTCAATGGCCAGTTTCGTTTCAGACACCAATTCTAATTTTATCAATAATTTGTTAAACTAGATAAGATAGTACAAAGAAAACTTCAAACTTGGCAATATAATGTGTGCAGTCCTCACATTAAACGAAAGCATTTGCATAGCATATTGAAGACGTTGAGTGTTTGCGGAACATGACGGCTCTTCTGAAAATGCTTGGTAGCCCGCCAGTAGATAGCGTCAATCAAAAACTAGGGTCAGCCGCTCATTTCGAATTATTTGCGCAGTTTTTCCTGAAGTTAAGTATAACAAAAATTGTTAAATATTGATTTAATCAAAAACTTGACCATCGCATTTTTTTGCGAACAACACAGTGCTGCAGCGTTGTAGCCACTGAACTTGCTAAAAACCGTGCCGTTGGGCAAGGTTTCAACAGGTACCACGGGGCTTGGAAGGACCGACGCAGCAAGGTTCGTCGGACCAAGAGATCCTCACATGCGTCTTGTTCTCCCAGGTGAAGACAAGAAAAAGATAAAATTCATGCAAATGAACTTAAATTTGCTAAATTAACAAAGGCTGCTTTAATTTTCATAAGACAATGATGAAAAATTCCAAATGAGCGGTGCTTCATTGTGCTGACTTCGTGAGGAATGCGATTTATTTTGGAGCTAGTTCCAGATCTCCTTGTTTACGGATTTCAGCACACAAAATGGATGAGTTATAGAAAGGAGCAGCGGACAGCCACTACCTGGAATGTCCCTGGTTCGGATAGGAAGTCGTTTTATGGACGAGTCGTGTCTTATGGATTTATCATTATGTAGTATCATTCCAGATGCGTGGTAACGTTTCTGGCTCTTTTCATGCGTTCCAAATGCGATCCCAGAGAGTTTGATGTGCCTTGACCTCAAAGCCAGACCCGCCGTGTCATCATCAGTATATAATGGCTAGCGAACTATTGATTGATAAAAACTTCCTGAACAAATCTCAACTTCGTCCAAGCTCCAGAGATGGTGGCGAGCTTGAGTATAGAAACTTTCTTTCTGGGATAAGACCTCGTGTAAAAGCAGAGGATTCTAGCTCCAAAATGGAGACTTTCTCGAATGTGCGTTCTCCTAATACTGCTGACAGCTCTTCAGAACTTACCATAGAAAATGAACAGCCTGCAGCTATTCATTTAAGTAAACCGCGATCTAATTTTCGAACTACATCACCAGAAGCCAATTCTGAGGAGGACCCAAAAAAATTGTATGCAGAATTTTCTTTCAGCCCTGCGAAAAAGTCCTTGGAGCCAAAATATGTTAGACCGACAGAGTCTTTAGCAAGTAAGCCCCTATCTATGCAAAGCTCTACATGCGGTGACTTGGATTCACTAAAGGGTCCAAACCCAAAGTCTAAGCCGCTCAGTGTTAACCAGCTCAGGTCATTATTTGACACAGAAAACAATGCTGCAAAAACTGGATCGATGCAGCTCAGACTCTTTAAGGTAACTCATACTACAAGATCAATGTCTGCTAGCTTTGGAGAAGATGAAGTTCGAGCTAAGCATCCTGTTTCTGGGATATATGAAAAGCCTTCTGCCAAACATACATCAAGCAGTACCTTGATCCCACCTCCGGCCATGAAATTGGAGGACCTTATTAAAAAGGATGATGGGAAGCAAGATAGCAATTTTCTCCATAAAAGAGTGGAAAAAACAAAGGAGACTAGTGATATTATTAGTGATTTTGGATTGCAGCAACCAAATTCTTTCATGGAAGAGGTTACTGGTGAGATAAATCACACAGTTGCTCTTGGTCTTAGAAAAGGTATGCATGGCGTTCGGGCTCGACGACCTTCTGAATTTGACAAAATAACGGAAAATATTGTTCCCAGGGGTAACACAAAAATTGATGTTTCTTCAATCATAGCATCTTCTGATGAAAATCATAATATTTTACCTGAAACTCATGGTGACGAATCTAACAAGTTAAAAGATGTCACTTCCAGCTTTAGTCCAGTGTCTGAAAAGATGAGAAATGACAGTCTAAAGATAATTAAAAAGGACGAGAATATTGTTAATATTGGTGATAAGCAAAGCAAGCAAAGATCTTTGGCCGAGAGACTGAGTGATATCGTCAATGGTGAAGAAAGTTTTCCATTTAGTTCTCCTGAATATGTATTTGTTAGGGATGATGAAGCTGATCCAGGTAACTGTAATCCAAAGCATTTACCTTTGAGATCTTCTAAAAGCTACCAGTTAAGTATAGATGAGTGTTTCATTATGGAGTTACCTGAAGAAACCTCAAGGAATTCTGTGTCTGTAACTGTAGCCAGTCGCTTAACTCCAACAATAGATAGTGGTAGTGCTAGTCATCATCAAGCTGATAGCAATGTCAGTGGCAATGTTCGGACTGTTATTGAAAGATTTGATGATTTCATAGCCAAGGAATCAAATGTTGGTAAAGGGCGACCACACACGCATCTCGCACATGAAGAGGTTCTCCATTCCAATAAGGCAAAATCCTCCTTGGTCATGAGTGAATCTGACATTCAGAGACATGTGAAGCAAGAAAAAGTTCAGGCAAAACTTGCTAGAAAAGATAATGCAGAAAATGTGCACAATAAATCTAATTTAGGTAGCTCAAAAGTTCATAATTACTTCAGTGAACAGGTACATCCGAATTCAGGTGTCACAGACTTAGCTTTAAATAGCCCTGTTGTTTTGGGGAGTTCACCCTCTCTGATGGAGAGCATTCTAAGTCACATGAATGCTGCTGGGGTACAGTTAGAGGTAAATGATGGTTCTATTGGGAGTCACTATCTAATGCCTGAGGACACTTTAACTGAGATAACTGCTAGTGAGTCTTCAGAGGTTGATGATGATGTTGAAGATCTTGTATCTGGCAGCAAAGCTGAGTTTGTTGAATCGATTCCGGATGGCCAAGATTTGGATGCAGAGTCTAAACATGAGTTATCTGTAGAGCCTGATTTGTCTGTGAGTGCTGCATTGATAGGGAGCTTGTTATTAGACTTGCCTGGCTCTAGTGCAAGAGATACGTTGCCAAGCGCACATCCTCATGTTTCCCAAACGGTAAGCAATGCATCCACAACATCATTTCAGTCAGTAGGCTCCAGCGAGGAGTTTTATCTTCCTCCTCCTCCTGAGAAGTCAGCTTTACGAAAAACTTCACGTGAAGACCGCAGAAATGTAAGAAGTTTAATGGTCTCTTGTTTAGTGTTTCTTGATTGTGTATACTTTTGTCAGGTATTTTTACAGATGTGTTCGTGTTGTTATCTCTGAGTATAATATGAGCTTGGCTACTTGGCAGGTTATGTTGTAGATCCTGTGTACTTCAAAATGCCTTGCCGCTATTCTTTCCTGTTTGTATCAATAAATAATTGGATGATGGCATGTAAATGTGTTCACTTTTCTAAAGTTAAGAACTAGAACACATGCTTTTGTATTTATAGTGACTTAATGGTAAGAACTCTATTGGGATTCTGATGCATGAATGCAAATACGCAAGAGTTTACCATTCTGATGTAGCATATTTTGTTTGTTTGCCGCTGACTTCTAGGTTCGTTATGCTTTTTTGTAAAATACGTCTGATATGCTTGAGATGGCTTGTTTTATGCTGTAGGTAAACTTTGCTGATGCTGGTAAAGAAGTGATCCTTACATATAGCCCTTGGGAGTATGACCGAGCTAACTCAGAAATTGATCCAATTGCTGCCTCAGCTGAATGGGAGCTAGAAAAGCGTGTTGAAAACATGGATGTGTTCTCTGTAGATCTGAATAAGGGTATGGTTTACACTATTCTTTGTCTCATAACTTTGGGTTAGCTATGAATTTGCATTTGCAGTAGTCATACCATATTGTGCTTATGTTTGTTCGATTCTGATGAATTAGGTAGATTACTAAATATGTATCACCGTACTACTAGTTGTTACTTTACCTTACTAGATCATGTGTTTATAGGATGTGCATTCTGACAGGGTAAATCTTCATACACTGGAGTTTTGGCAGTAACAGCGAATCAATCCATCTTATTTAAGAGAGGTGAAAGCAAATCAATATTTGTGACTTATGGGTATTAAATTGTCTTCCCTGATAGCCAAAGAAATGGACTTTTACAAAATCCAGTTAAACCACTTTTTACTTGTTCTTTTTACTCCATTTGGTACTTGTTAATGTTTAGAAATTTAGAGATCGGATTGACATCGATTGTGACTTGTGAATTTTCAAAAATTTAGAGATGTGGATGGACATCGATTTTGGGTTGCATCAGAGCTTCTTGATATCGCACAAAGTTTATGTTCTATTTCAAAATACTGTAACCCTATTTTAATTCTGTGGACCCAGATGAATTTGGTCGCTTCACTGATAGAGACATTGCCAACTTTTAAGTTTCATTGGGGGCTTTCTTGTTTTTTTTGGGGGGGGGGGGAGGGAGGGTTTTTTTATGGTCCTAGTTAAGCCTTTGATAAAACTTCTTTCAATTTGAATATGGAACTCTGGTGAAGCATGTTGATCCTCTGCGGTTTCTGAAATATAGCCACGTTTGTTTGATATGCATGTAGGACTTGCTTTCTGATTAGCTCATCAGAGTTTTTGACACAGGGATTAGAGAAGTGGGACTGGCTTGTTCTGCCTGTCACAAAGGGGATATTATTTGCTGGTACTCATTCAGTATGTAAACGCAGTTGTGCTAGGATGGCTAATCATGTGCTTAGCCTCTGCCCCTTTCTAAGAATAGTTAATTTTTTCCTAAGATGTGGAAGTCCTGCACATGATGAGCTAGGGTGATGGCTGCCTTCTAGTCATTTGCATCCTTCCCCGTTAATTGATTAATATTTATAGGGATCTGCAAAAGGCAAGTGCCTTTCAACTTAGAGAAATTGCCAGAGAAGCAACTTGTGCTGTATTGTTTATGTCTGTGTAGCAATTTGTCTGAAATAGGGACCATCTCGCATATCTTGCAAAAGTTCTTCAAATTTGTAATGCGGTCTGGTTTGTTACAGTAATATTGTTAGGAACTATGGAGAACTCCCTATACTTTGCAAAGTATGTCGTGTGAGCGTATATTGCTCTTGGGCTCACAAATTTTCTTTTTGTGTTGAATCCAAGGAATCATAGTCCCCATATTTCCAACTTTAAACTGAATCATTTGTAGATACATGATTTCAATGATATCGTTATTGGCGATCCTTCCCAGCGAACGTAGGCATTTCGGATCAAATGTACGCGTCCTTTTTTGTATCCTGCGTGACGCCTATAAAACCCATAAGAAAAAATTCTTTAGCTATTAATTGAATATTGACCTTCCAAAACATAATTTTTTAATAAGCAAGGTCATTTGGGTCAAATTAGCTTTTGAAAAATATCTGGTCAAAGTGCCTGACCGCATTCTAGTAGCGTTAAGAACGCTTTGACCTGAATTTGCCATGTCCGCCTAGGTTGATTCAGGATGGTGCACAATCGAGATCTTTAAATTGACTGTTTGGGCGTCAACTCATCCCATGTCAACTCATCCCGCGTCAACTCAACCCGCATCAGCTCATCCCGCGTCAACTCATCCAAGTCACTGCAGGCAATGGCAAATTGAATTGGTCGCAAATGTTGTGCTAAATAAACCAAGTTGGCAGGTCAAATGCGGAAGTATATAGAAGCACGAAGGAGACTCGCTGCTGTTGCAATTACAACAAAACGTTTTATCGAGTTTTTTGAAAAACGATTCCGTGCTTTGCGGGAACTTTAACTTGTCAGACATCGGATCATTTTCATTTTTCATTCATTTCACATCGATTCAACGTCTTTAATGATTATCGCCTCGTTATTGAGAGAGATAATACTATAAAGTTTGGTGGATACAAGTTCTAGAGAAATTGAATTCCTGGAGGAAGATCCAAGGCTTCATTGGACGTGCTTGGTTGTTAAACCTCGGATTGCTGATGGGATAATAACTACATTTCTTAAAAAGCAAATTACTGATATTTATGGCGTAATGGCCCCGGTGCATCGCTTAGCCCGTAAAGAACTGCACTTGCAGAAAAAAGCCGTGGATTACTCCTGGTTTGCTTTAAGCAACGTCTAAAGGAGATCGCATCAATCGAAGATTCTTGAATGAGACGAATCTTTATCTTAAGGAATATTTGCATTCGCTATATAAAGAGTATCGACGTTTAATAGTCTTACGTTTGCGAAAAAGCAAATCACTGCATTAATATTAAGAAGATTTGGGGATGGTCTTAAATCCATAATCCAATCATCGCGGAGAAAATCGCCGTTTACGCCTAACACAATAGCATCAAAAGGTCATGACGTTTCACGCCCCAAGGACGTAGCGAGTGCCTTTAATGAATAATTTTCAGCACTCGGTAAAGGACTGGATAGCCAAATACCTGCTGCCATTCACGAAATTGCAAAGTGACTAGAATCAATTGTTTCAGTAACACATCATCTTCAGGCACACTGTTTCGCTTCACAACGAAATGAAAATTCCAAATGGCAATCTAGGACCCCATTTGAGATATAGAAGGATCACAAAATATCCTTTGCCTTGGTAGCGCGAAGGAATATCGAATAGCAGATCCTGCGGTGCTGCTAGAATAGCGCGCCACCATTGATCGCTTCGTGAATTTTTATGCCTTGTCGTTGCAAAGGGGCGCTTGAGGATAGTTCATTCATGGAAAGCAGTCAGGAGCTCGTTTGAAAGCGCCGACACGTGTAGCTGGAGGAGCACTTGGAATGGTCGATACGGTTTCAACTAGTCTTTTCACATGTCGAACAGCTTTTCGTGCTAGCAAAGTCCCGTTGTTTCATTCAAGCGCGTGTTCCGTTGTTTCTCACGAACGATGCGAGGTCCCGCTTTGAGCAAAACAGCTATGCAGTAGTCCAGCTTTTTCCCATACTCGAATCCTCTATGTATCAAAGTACGTCCTCCTCGCTCACTATATGCGAATGAAAACTTCATTTTCTTTCTGCACGAAGAAACTCGCAATTGACTCGCAGAATGACCCGTCAACATTTAATACTGAAAGCCGATGTTGTCAGACTAAGAATACTTGCAGCTTAACTCAAATTGATCCAATACGTTTTTTTCATCCCATGGTTTCATTTTCCTCGGTAATCATCAAATCGCAAGGTTTTCACTATTTAATCGATTAATCCAAAAGCTTTTAAATTCAACATCAGTTCTATCACAATCACAGTTTAAACGACGGACCCGGAGATACGAATTGAATGAGTTGACGTGGGATGAATTGACACGGGTTATGTTGACGGGGCTTTGCAGCTCATAGGGCTTTTGATAAATATATGATAGGGATTTTGAAAAATCTCGCATTTATTAAGTTGACAGATGCCACACGTGGATCTTGCCTTGAGTATCCAGCTTTTTTCTGTGCCTGGTGATCCATGATGTTGGCAGCTAAAGTTGTAGCTGTTACAGGTATTCCAAAGCACAGTAGGCTCCATACATACCTCACCTACGGAAAAGATGTTGTGCACAGATGAAGGATCGTGAGGGCTAAAATGTTCTTGATAATTGGACGAGTAAGTTCTTGGGCGTTTGTCGTTTCTGTTGATCGACTGGCCTTGAGAATTTTAGTGTTGGTGGTAACGTTAGCGAAAGAAGATGTTCTTGTGTTGCTAATTTGTTTTAGATGAGCGGGGTCTGGGCTTAAGCATAATTGGTCTAGGAGTTGGCACAGAAACAGGTGTTGAAAAGCTGGGCATATTTGTAAAGACATTAACTCCGAATGGTGCGGCAGAAAAAGATGGGAGGTGAGGTCTACACTTACTGCTATTCTTTAAACCATGGGTTTATGATTTATCTTATTTACTTCATTAATTTTCTTCCTGTGCAAAATTCGTTGGTTCATCAGTAAATCATTGTATTTCCTTGCGCACGTTTGTGGGGTCTTTTTCCATAGTTGACTGCATGTCTTGCTTTCTAGAGCTATCGCTATTTTTTAGTATTTACCTGGTTAACCATGATAATTTCTTATAGCATATTCATATGCTCTCTTCTTGTCCCAGATATATGTTCTCAGTTTCTCTCTTCCATGCTATTTTCCATAGTGTTTGTGCTATTTCTAATAGTGTTTGGCGGAAAGGCTTGTGTTTTCTCATGTATGTTAATTATTATTGTGTCTAGGCAAATCTTGTACCTCTGTATCTTTGTTTAGCGGTATCATGCAGCTTAAATATTTTTGTCCTTGCAATTTTGAGGGTGCTTAATCTGGTTAGTCGAATTGTCTTTGAAGTTGCTTCTTTTATTGCGTTTAGAATCCAAGTTAATGATCAGATACTTGAAGTTAATGGTGTTTCTCTTGTTGGTGTTACTCAGCAGTTTGCAGCCTTTACCCTGAAAGGGACAAGTGGTACTGTTAGGTTCGTATAAGTTTTGCAAACTCCTATCAACTTCTTTAAGGATGCTCTTTGTCAAGTGTATGTTTGGTCCTCTGGCATCATATTTGACTGTTATCGTTTTTGTTTTGGCTAGGTTGCTTTCTTTTGGATTAGTTGTGGTTCCTGGGTGGAATGATCGTTAGCATGTTTGGTGTATTTCATATCATTTTTTTGTGTCTTTGTAAACCATAACTTGCATTTGCGGGGTTACCGCAGTTTTGCCCGAATGGTTTTGAAATGCGGGGGAAAAATGCAAGTCATGTCCAATACATGATAGCTCTTTGGCTATTGACTGTGGATTGCTTGTTGATGCCTCGTGATAATTTTGTATTCGCGTGTTGCGTTAAAGCCCTGGATAAACTGGTGCTTGCGCAGTTGCTTGGGGGGGGTGCGTGGTCATGTTTTGAAAAATGTGTACTTGTTGGCTGAATGTTTTTCGGTGCGTATAAATGTGTTTATGTTACTCTACGTTTGTGCAGATTTCTAATGGGTCGAGAGAAAAGTCGACGCCTGTATTTCCCACCTGGAAGCACAGGGACCAATTCTGATGTCAGGGTATGCTCTTGTCGCTATAGTTTATACTTATCGTCCGCATTTTTTTCGAACTTTGCTTCACGGTGCTAATGGGTTTGTCGCGGGTAAAGCTCAACCGTGCATAATCATTAGTTTATTTCGATTTATAAACTTGATCTTAGCTTTAGCTGGTCTTGTTTATCGCTAGCTGTCTCTGAAAGTCACAGGTTCTTATCTACCGGTGCTTTTAATAAGTTTTAATAACTTTTTAATAACTTTTAATAAGTTTACGTAAATGATCGTGATTGGGTCGTGTTTTTGGATGATCCTGTATGTACCTGTATGTTTTGCCTATTTTGATTGCCTGAAACTATCGGGTGCCCTGTGAGTATGTTCGCCTGCATGCAATACCCTACGCCTAAACGGCGAGCAATAATGAACGTATTTTCAAAACCTTGATGGTTAATTAAGTATGATTTGTTTTCCTGACAACCTGCTGTGATTTTCCTCGAATTCGTAGCATGCGAATCGCATTTGTTTGAGCTGGACAGATGTGTTAGCTTTTCAGGCAATCGAGAAATTTTTGAATCTATGGTTTCGGCTGAGTATGCGTGCGTCTTCTTACAGAAAGAGTCTGATTTTTTATCATCAGAGACTGCTGTAAGCTAATTTCGCAGAAAATGTGGTTTGCGATATCAGCAGTTGGTCCTGATTCGGTCGCTCATTTTTGGGTTGGTTTCCTTACATGATTATACTGTGAATGTGTGTGTGTGGGTCTATCTGTGTTTGTGTGTGTGTTTGTTTGTGTGGTGGCAATCTTTTAAACAAAGAAATTTCTTAATCGCAGCTATACTTCAGAAGCATGTGAATTCCAAAGCCCTTCGGTGTTGAGAATGACTTTCTTGTTTTTCTGTAGGCCTTGGAGCAGAAGCACATCGAAGAGTTGAATGAGCTCATTACCCAGCTTCAAGAAATGGAGGAGCGGGCTTTGGTGGCAGAAAACACTGCAGATGAAGTCAAGTTTACACTTCTGCAGGTAGTTTTATAGGCAAAGTATACTATGGTATTCAAAAGCACTATTTGTTTTTGCAATATTTAAATTGTTGTGGAAGAAAAAAATATTTCTTTCGTTATTTTGGGCTCTGATTTAAAGAGAAATCGCACATTGGATTAGCCTTTTGACTAGCTGCTATCGTCATTTTAAGGCTAGGTTTCTTGCATAGTAAAAAAACATGCCGGTAAACTGAATTATTGTATCCAGCAATTATTTTAAGAATCGCTATATTACTAGACTTGCTTCAAAGTATCAGATTTTCCCTAGATGCTTGAATAAGAAAGCTAGTCGAAGAGCAGTGGAGCGCCCCGGTTAGAAAACATATGCCGAGCTGCATTGCTGCTGTAGCTTATTATAGAAATCCTTTGTAGCGACAATTGATGCAAATCTCGTAAAATTCGTAATCTCGTAAG
>QQSS02081759.1:0-17279 GCA_003687565.2 Craspedacusta sowerbii
TACGAGAGTGTTCGTATCAACGTAATGGCGTATTTTAGAGAGGAGGCCATTCGCCCGTGACAGTTTTTTGGATAGTTGAGTGAGGTGTTCTCTCCATGTGAATGTGTAGTAAATGGTTTGTGCATTTTAAGGTAGCCCATACACACACGCCGCTGATAAATTTCATCACCCAAAAAATACGTATGTTTTAAAGTTCTCAAATAACGTTGCAGCGAGGCCTCACTTTTTCTGGAAGGATCTCCTGTAAGCTTCTTAAACTTTGTAGAATCACTCAGAATTTTGGTGACTCTCATGGCGTAGTTTGCGCGAATCAGAACAGCGGAAAATTAATTCGCACCCTTTGGGCGTTATTTCAAGATATTCGTAATGTTGTTACTGGCTTGAAATTGTATATGTTGCACCGAATATTCTGGAAAATGAAAGCCATATGGAATGGTTCATTGAAAGAAACTGGCAAAACGTACCGGATCTAGAGCACCCCATATACACCGGAAGATGTTATTACTAACCTCTCGCCACACACCTTAACAATAGACTAATGCGACACTTTATAATATGGAATGCAATTTGCCCTTCCTCCTTCAAAATTGCGTAAAACTGATGTACTTTTAGTTCTTACGTCATGAAATTGCAGAAGCATTCAACTTTTCCATTAGCAAGATGGCGATGAACTAGGTTAAGTTGTATCAACGAACAGTCACGATTTTCACAATTCGGCAACGTCCTATGTGGAAAAGCACATGGCGATCACAAGATGGAACAGCTCTCTGCCAAATTGACAATCTTATAAATGAGAAAACAAAAACGTCAAACTTCCATTTGTAAACCATCGAATATATACATGAGCAGATTGTTGAAGCGATCATCAGCAGTTGGTGTTGGGAACTCAATCATGAGAACATAAGCTCTCAAGTGAACAGTTGCACGAGATCGTCACAGTTTCAGCAGTCTGCCCCCCAAATCACTCGAGCATTGCAGCATAGCGGCTGCACGCGGGAAGAATCCCTCGTAAAAAAAGAATCTAATGACTAGCCTTACGTACTTTTTGTATGGGCCATTGTTAATAATTATTTGCTTTCAACTAAATTAAACTGAAATGCAAAGAATGCGATGCTTAAATTGAAACTTGGTATTGCCATGTTGTACGACTGCAGGATCATTTCCAGTGAAGGATATTTCTGGGAAGGATGTCCTGTTTGAAGGATAAAAAGGAAAATGCAGCTATATGGAAAGTTATTCGAGAAAAAGAAATGCGCCTGTCACTGTGGTCGATCCTTGGGAATTCCTACAAAGGACATGGTATAAATTTTTCTGGACCGTTTACGAACAATGCTGATCATACAGGAGGCATATGGCCCGACATCTTTCATAGAACAGCAAATGCTTGGAAGACATTTAAGAACCTGATGTATGTCATTGCTCAATTTGGAGTGCCATCCAAAATTGTATTGGACCATGGTCTTCAGTTTGGCTCGGAGGAGGTACAAGATTTTTGCAAACGTCTTAAAATGCAGCATGTTCCGTGATCACTTCGTCACCTACGATCTAATGGAGAAGCTGACTTTATCCAAGCTTTAAACGATGTCTTGGGAAGTCACGATGAACCAATAGTGTTCATCACTTATCGGTTTTGCGAGTACCATAGGTTAACTGGAATGCCGGCCATTCAAGAACAGGCTTTCCGCAGCTGAAATGATACTTGGTCGAGGTATTTGACTCCCGTTATACGCACCACATCTTCAGTCACAAACGAACGTTTGATTGTCGCAAGAGTAAAAGGAATGCAAATGGGCGGACCGGTTTTCATCCGGAGATGCCTTATGATAACAAATTATCTAGAGCTACAATTTCAAAATAAAACATCTTCGTAGTAAGTGGCATTTGACTCTTCCGTGGATTTGTTCGGCTTCAGATCACGTAAAGCGTACATGCAGTTGTGCGAATTCGTAGCTTTGTCGTTGCGCTGCTTACTTCCTAGTGAATCATCAACTTCTCGACGAATCGCAAGGTTAGAGATTTAATGAATTTGCTTTTGTCTCTTAGAATGTGTAAAATTTATGTAAAATCGAGCTTCTCAAGGCTGGCATCAATACATTCGAACTTCATTCTCAAGCGCTGCTTCAACGATGTTGTTCAAAGTGATTACATGTTCTGGAGCCAAATTGTCTTCTGCCTCTTTGTATGGGCAGTTTTTTTTAGGTCTAGAATTTACTTAACAGAGTTTTAAGATTTCAAGACGCATGAGAAGTTTTCACGTCATAGTCGACCAAGCTTATGTTATGAAGAACATGTATGTATAAATACTGGCATAAATACTTTATGCACAAACACTTACCCTCTCATTGCAGAAGGTCATAATCTAGGCCTGTGACTGGATGGATTTTACGGTGATTAGGGCATGTCTAGTAAATATGATCCTAGATTCGGATCAAATACAAGAAGTGGTGGCGATGGTGAGTAGCTCTCAACACCTTGTGTCTCCTTTGTTTTTGTTTCGCTCTTGGTCCCTGCTATCGCCCTCTCCGTGACATAGGGAGGTAGCTTGAAACTAATTCGACGAGAAAAATCTCGAATCCCTAATTATTTGAAATTTTAATTAGCCCGGTGTCGCGAACATCTCAAACATCGACTTTGAGTATACAATCTCGAATGCCAATGCGTATTAGTAGAGTATTTGGAGCAGCATATCAAATATGCAATAGAAGTTGTCTCCAACAAACTCGCTGCGTTGAAAGCGATGGCAGAAGATGCTAACTGGCTCTATATCTGACGAAAAACTAATTTTGTAATAAACTAGACTGAATCTAAACGTTGATGTTTTTGGTATGCAAAGATCCGCATATTCGCCCAGATATCAGGGGCTTGCTGCAGCAAGAGCAAAAACAATAACAACAACAGCAACAACAATTATATATTTGAACAATGCAGGTGGCCCCGGAGCTATATCAACAACAAAATTTCGACAATGCCCGGCATCGCACAAGGATTACAATTAACGGGAAAAAAACCTTGCCATACGCATACGTTCATTGGTATCAGACCTTTGCGAAGTTCTAAGCTAAAACTTCGCATTTTAAACGAACGGTAGCCCGGGCGTTAATATTACCCTTTATGTTTTGATGCATAAATTTGCCGATAGTTTTTTCATACATTCAACAATTTTCTGCGTAACCTATGCTTTTGGTTAAAATTTTACTTTTTTCTCTGTTTGTATTTGAAATGAAAGCCATGAGAATCCCAGTTACGTTGTCAGTAAAATATAGGTTCTTGCAATTCTAACCAAGACGATTACACTTGTAATTAGCTTAATGACTTTAATAGATCAAGGTCAAGGCTTTTTCAGATCTCAGTGTCAACTATAAACCAGTGTAATATATATACTGGTAATAAGCGCAAGCTAGGTACATATACATAGCTTATCAATCACATTACTAACGTCGTGCCTTTTTTAAGTAACGCGTTATTAATTACCGTATCCGGAGAGAAATGAGATGCGATGGTTACTAACAGTGCAGGGGCGGACTCCTGCTGTTTGAAGATATACAACATAGAACACTATCAATCGCAATAATCAACCTGGCTAATACTTTTGCTATGGCGGGTCACTACTTGAAACTATAAATCATAAATTACTAGTTCACGTAATTTATTCGGAGTCTTTTCTATGGTGTATGTTTTGAGTTTAACATCTTGGTCTCATCATCGCTGTTTAAGAAGACTTGGTTGAGGCTGTCACTAACTGTTACGAAAAGCTGTGCATTTTGAGCGCAAGAGTGTTATTGCGGCATCTATGATCGACATTAACGACATTCCGATATTTTCTGTAGGATTCCTTGACCAAACCTTTAATTCTCGCATGGCTAAGTTTTAGATAGAATGGGGACGAATTCACACGTTTTGCTTGAAATGCCCGAGAGGCATGCGACCCACCTTGTTTAAATACCAATAACCAGAGGCTCATGGTATTGGGAGAACCCATTTCCCATATTTCCTGGTCTTAATTGCTGAGTTTACCTTTCATGTACTTAATTTCAGAATGCTACAATTCTTGAGTATCTTCATTGCGAAAAGATCGAAGTACATTATCAATCACCTTAAAGGTGTCCTTTTTCAACCCAACGAAGGTAGGGCTAGTGAACTAATTTTCATGCGACGGCTATGAGGACACGACCAACTTCTTGTTCAAGTGTAGTGCTTTCGTCGCGCAGGGTACCGTCCTACTTGATGCTAGCCTATTTGTGATATCGGTATTTCATACTTGTGCCGATGAATTAAGAAAAATTCTGTTGTTCGGTCATTGTGAGCATGAGGGTAATGTTAACAGAAACCTTCTAACCTTCAATTTTATTGCTAATACAAAGAATTTTTCTTAAATATGGGTGAGTACCATACCCCAGTTAGCGTACTTCTTGGCTTGAGGGTGGCTGAATATTATACTTATCAATGCGTGTCCTGTTGGGTTTTACAGTTAGTTTAACTCTGTTCTCCTCTCTGGCTTTCGTTTTGCATAATTTTTGTTATGCTCACTTTTACAAGGTACGATGTATTGTTTCATCGGTTTTATCATAAGTAACATAATCATCACGCTCTGAAAATCATCAGTATCCACAAAATAATGTGGTAGCATATGGACCTCTGCCAACTATCTATCGACTCTGGATATTATCCTGCTCAGATATCATATCTGGTGGTTTCGCGTAGTTCCTTGCATGCTGGAATTAATCTTCTCGGATTTTCCGTCCTCAAATCTGCTGCTGAAGTACCAATCTCCCAACACATGTTTTTACGAAGCCTTTCAGTAATCAGGTGTGGTTCGTCTGAAAGCCTTAACAAATTCTTTCATATTACATACAAACATGAGACTATTCTTTTTCATCCACTAAGAATGTTAAAAAAATGATCTAGTGGTGAAAACAACCCAGCCAGAACCTTAAACTTACCAGTTAACCTTATGAGTTGAATTGATTGTAAAGTGGTCATCCAAATGAACGCATGAATCAAAAAGGGGAATTCATAGACCAAATTTTATTTAGCCTACAAGATATCCTTGCAACCGGCACCAGAGAAAAGCAATATCCCACGTCCACAATGACGCACTATGTAATTAAATTACAAGCAAAAAGAATTGTAGAGACTGCCAGCAGGGCCGATCGTAGGTTACCCGACGTTTTGCAGTGCCAATCAATGCAAGTAATTGCAAATCCGCTGCTATGGTCAGGTAAGAATTCACGTGATCCTCGCGCCTCATGACTGGATGCTTTCGCCAACCATGATGGCGACTACAGCATGAAGAATAAGTTGAAACCGGCCTTGAGGTGAGCGATTCGATTTAGACAACTTTTCTTGCAACTTATTCAGATTTGTCTAATATTCATCACGTTTCTTAGCTTACTCAAGCTATTGAATGCGCTATTTAGGCACGGGAAAATCTCTTCAATTTTCCACGGTGTGTAGACTTAATTTATGTATAAAGTTGGTGCAGACGACATGAGCTTTCTCCACGCCTTCCTGGTAAGTCCCCGGCCTTACAAGTCTGAGAAGCCAACCCTGACCGCATTTATCTAGTCTCATAATAGCAAATTTAATCTCAAACAAATAATGCGACAATTTGAAGTACAAGTGAAAAAACGAAAAAAAAGTTTGAAAAATTCGTTCAGAAAATTTAAAAATGTTCAATACGCTTACATAGGTTTCCAGGCGTCAGTTCTTGTCAAACCATGAACGTGCTCGACGGTTTTCCTTCATATGAAACCATAATGGCCTCTAATTTCTGAAACTTTACGTAAACAAAGGTTGCATCTTTCAATGTTTAGGAAATCAAACTTCAGCAACATTGAAATGTGTCCCAAGTTAAGTTATGTCATTTTTATCATCAAACTCGGCAATTAATAGTACCATGTTCATTGTGCCGCAAGTTTTAAGGTTGGACATGTTAGTTAGACTACTACTAGAAAGTAGTATTGACGGCCTAAAATTTCCTGCATATCTGGAAAGATTTAAATGTTCGACTACTAAGTCGCCAGGTGCCAAGTAAGGATTAATTGCGCTCTACTATCAAAAAGAGTGAAAGTTAATTAAAATTATCTCTAGTTTTCTAAAGACCGTTGAGCTAGAGACTGTGAATCTATTTACGTTTTCCTCTTCTTTTCTCTAAAAGATTCATTTCAACATCCACACAGCAGCTCCCATATTACCAGCCATGCCGTCGGATTGAAAAAATGATTAGCAAACCCAAGGCTGCTTGCTACAGCATCTGATTGTTGTTCTTTTCTTTCCAAATCGGGTTCGCCGTTTTGCCATGATCTGTGACGTTCATGCGTCAGTTCCGTTTTCAATATCGATGTTTACCAAGGTAGATATTTCTCTCAGTTCTTATCGGGCTTTTTTGCTCGACATCATTTGTGTGAAGAAACAGCTTCAGTATTATTTGATGTCGAGTCCTTGATAGTATTCTTGCCTTCCTGTTTAGTTTGTAAACAACAAAAAAAGCGTCTATAACGGTTCTTGCAGTTCTCAAACGATTTGCTGACACTCAGCTTATCCTATCTCTATATCCACGCGGTTTATCCTATCTCGGTATCCTCTTGTTCTCTTCAGCGCACGAAATACATCCAGATACCAGCTGAGGCGTAAGGTGGTATATGGATGAAGTCATCGCATTCAAACCTGCCACCGTGATTTAACACAATGTGGTAAAAACTTGGAACAAGTGCTGCGTGGTTGTAAAGACGCATGCCTCCGTAATCATTTCCATCTCCCCATAGCATATTCTTCCAGCTTTCACATCTCGAAGCCATATTGCTGCTATCATCCGGTAGTCGTTGGAATGACCCACAAGCCTCAGGAAAGACATCGCTTTTATGAGTCATGTAATCAACAACTGCAAAACCTTTCGCGTTCAAAGCGGTTTTGATATGAAAAGTTCGGTTATGAGAACTTTTCATGCAATAAATTCGGATTTGCTTGAAACCAATCAAGTCCTTCAGCCTTCCCAAACCGGACGCTATTGTAGCCAAGCCATAGTAGAACTGGTCTGCTTGGTATAAAGTTGTGACGTCATCTATTAAAAAGTTACTTGCCATAGAATGGGAGGTGTTGATGTTAGCAATTCTTATCCACCCACCTAGAAGGCAAACAGGAAACAATGCTCAAGAGAAGCCTTGACGGATAACGTGAGCAATGAATCAAAATACGCATTTGAAAAAGAAATTGTGCACAAACCTCCATCAATTTCCATATCGCAGAAAACCCGGATCGGCATAGGTGCTTTTCCTATCCAGTACATTCCAGATGATCTACCCGCTATCGCTTCGCATGATTCTGCCGGTGCTATACTCGAAAGTCCAGCCCCTAGAGAAATAGTTTGGAAAAATGGAACGCAAATGTACACTGCTTATGAAAAATCACATATACGTAACGTACAAAATGTTGCAAAACGCTTGGATCCTTACTGCTCTTGGAGATGATTTATTACGATTCATTTGGGCTAACTGTTCTTGTAGGTGTTCTCTACTCATACTCCAGGTGACCTAGTAAAAGTATATATGTTCTAACCAATTCCTATTTATAGGAAAAGAAGCCAGTTAAACGATTAGGGTAACGGTAATAGCAATCAAAATTTTCGAACACTAACCCTTATTGCAGTTTACACCAGTCCAAATGTCCGGGCATTTACATCGGTAACCTGGCAAAGCTCACGTGTCAATGCAAGTGCCACCATGTTCACATGGTCGCGTGGATGAACAGACTGGTCCCAACTGAAATAAGAAGAATGGTGAAAAAATAGTCAAATTTCATTAACGAAAACTCATTCACGCCCAACCTTATCCAATTATCTCATTAAAAATCTTGGTTTATTTCCGGAACATTTTAAGACCACATACACTGAACATTAATTGACCGAATGCGCTTGCACCTATCCAAGCATAGTTGACGTAGCTTGAATGTGTTGCGGTGTTACACAAGTCATCAAACTATACAGATGGAGGAGAATTCCTGTCGTTGCTGTAGAACCTCCGCATATCAACTAGTATGGATGATCCAAAAGTCCGGCAAAGTCTGGACCTAGCTCCCCGCACCAGGAGGGGCAGAAAATTTGTTTTTATTTTCTAGATTGCCGAATTTCTTCATTTTTAGCATGCACATACAGCCTATTTTTAGACATGAAAAATCGACAATTTTAACGACGTTTTGGGGTAGTTGCATGTGACTCGAGTTTAATCACGAGCGTTTCTGCTTCACGATGAATGTATAAAAAGGCTAGTACATATTGAGTACGTACCATAAACATTAAAATACATTAAGAACTTGACAAAACGAAAGAGGCGAAAAATTTTAACTTTATATTTTGTTTTAATCTCCACAATGCTGAATGTTGTATCGCGTTTTGTCCACCAATACGTAAATGGATTTTGTAATGTTTGTATAAATCTTTTCCAGTTATGTGAATTATGACAACAAACAATTTAAGCAGACGGATAAGCAAGAAATGTACTTCTTCTTTCCTTGTCTAAGTCTTTGATCAGCCGGTGAAATTTTCCCCATTCCCTTTTGCGCACACTGCCAGAGGCAATACCACTTTATTAGTTGCGTTCAATCCTAGCTATGTAACTTGAGGCCTTTAAAAATAACGCATAATGTAACGAAATATCGGGCTCTTATAATGAGGAAAGTCATATTGCGCTACTGAAGGATAGCAAAACCCAGATTAATATGATACGCTATTATAGTGTGCAGACGACAATATTATTCATATGAAAGGCAATTCACATTCCATGCATCCCCCCGTGCCTCACTAAAACCTTCCGCTTAATTCGTACCTTGTTGCGAGGAGGAATGGGTAAGCGGAGACTAGGAAGGGATTGTGATGAGCCTTAGCTAGGAGACGTTCAAGAGGCAAGACATTGTGAGGTGTTGCCCGCCCTTATTACAGCCAACAGTTACAATTTATGGCCCTATTAGAACTTTGGTTAGCTTACATTAGTCTGCTCTTGAGGCGGCTCAAAGTAGCTCCATCCTTGACGTTGATTAAACCCGGCCCCGTCATCAGTAGAAGTTTTCCAATTTAGCTCACAAGCCCCCTCTACTGCATCTTCCTTTACGTTGATGGAACAACACCTCCTGTTTTGAGCGCATCTGTGCAAACATTTCGCAAAGGAGATATTGTAATAAGCTTCGAGAACAGCTCCCACCATGACCTGTTCAAATCTTGCGCGAATGAGTGTCAAATCAAATTTCCCGCATTCCGGTAATCGCAGAACTCTTTGTCCTCGAATTAATGTCAACAAGGACAAACTAAAGCGAAATTCCGAGAAATATAGTCATGTTAATCACAAATACATTCATAAAGACAGACAAAAAGACAAACAAACACACACACATATATATATATATATATATATATATATATATATATACGCATATATACACGCATATATATTAAAATCCCGAGGTATGGAGGAAAGTCGCTATTGAGGTTTAACTTACGGGACTTCATACGACCTTTAGAACGATGTTATATGTTTTTAGGAGAGACTTTGTACGTTGATTTGAACTGGGCTCCAATTCAACTAAATCGGCCGCTTTGCATTTAATTCCAGTGAAAATTGAACAAAAGTGTGACTTGAGTATACACGTCTTAGGAGTACAACAGAAGTACAGGCACTATTTCAATGAAGATATCCTTGGATTAGTTCTACAATAAATTTATTTCATTCCACCGATTTCATCCACGTTTTCATCCGTATGTCAAGTGATCATGTAACTTATCTAACAGGCATGCAGAAAATAAATTATAATTTAGTACTCACAGCAATAGTTTTCCTTGAAAGCAAAGCATCTCTTGATCAGTCAAATCTGTCTTGCCTTCTCTGGCATGATTCGTATTCGATTGCCGTATTAAACTTATTTGCGCTGCTAACTGTTTTACAGCACGCGCCTTAATAATCAATATTTTTTACTTATGAATGCGCTTTCCCGAAAACGTAATTAGGTAGGAATATCCGCAACCACGCTGATGACGACTTACCGGCACCCCTACTAATTATTTTAATTCATTAAGGTTTAACAGAGTAAATGCAAATGAAACATTCACGATGAAGACGGCACCAGAGCTTTGCTTTATAAACAAATAGATAAATAATTCCTTACTCGGGGATTTCTCGTGTCTTCACTCTTGATAGTATGACTGACATGGTGCACGCGAGGCACGTGCATAGATGGACAGATTCCACTTTTGGATGTGTATGTCTCCCCTCAATGCACAATATTCTCTTCGAATGAATTCATATTCCTAAACACGCAATTACGTACGCTTTTTCACTCCTTATACAAAGAACTCTTTCAGCTTCCGCCAACAATCAGTCCAATTCACTAATGTGAGATTGGACAGCTGTAAATGAAAAATTTATGAGGTAGACGGAACCAGAATTTTTCTTTAAGAACATGTAATAATTATTTTGACTTTCTGGGGTTTCTCGTGCCTTCCGATTTGATCGTATGATGACATGATGCACGTATTCTACAATCGAACAGGCACGAGCCAAGATGGATGGCTTTCACTTCAGGATGTATGCAAGATAGCATTCGTTCAATAAACAACTTCCAATACCTATTCAATTACCTAGACGATGAGTTAATACTGCATGACGAAGGTACAATAATAAATGCACCTTTAACTTTGAGACATGAATAAGGTAAACCTGCATTTCAATAGTTAATACGCTTTAGAGGGGGATCATGATTGCGATGCCGGTACTTGTCAAGCATTGACAAGGATTCCTTTTCCTGAATTTTTTTTTAGATCTGTCGCTAAATTTCAAGAAGCGCCTGAGTTTCTTTTCAGAATTTTCAAACTTCTCGAAAACTTCCTTGGAGAGATTGTTGGTAGTTGTGGCAATACGTGTCAGCAGCTTTTCATCAAATATGAATTTGGTGAATTGTATCGATACACGTGTTTGCCCCCACAATTTTCCTTCTCTTTCGTCTTTCTATGACCAGAAGAGGTGATGATCGTCTTGGAACGAACCTGCAAGGCAATTTGACACAGCCAGCATACGTGTAATTCACAAATTTGCGTAGTAGAATTTTATACCAATGCATCCTTACCTACACTAAAGGACAACGTCAATGTAGGGATTACTGGCTTACAAGAAATTAAACGGAAAGGCGCAAGTCACTAGAGAGCAACAATATAATCTATTCTTAATGGGAAACGAATAGTGTGCATGGACTTTCCGCGTTGTTAGGAAACAATATCCGAAAGTCGATTAGCAGTTATCATCCAGGAAATAATCGAATATCATCCAGCAGGTGATTGAAGCATTCCCCTTTTCTGTTAGAAAGAGGATGACGAATTTGGAGGGTTCAATTGTTTAATCGAACAGACGCAATCCCCAAGCTTGGACAATCCTCATAACAGTGGAGCACATAACACATGGAGTTTACGACGCATGTTTCTATCAGCATTGACCATTTTCAAGTAATACGAAAAGATTACATCACAAGCGACAAAGTAAGACGGCAGTTTTCCTGTGTTCGCTTTCGGAAATTTCGAGACTTTTGATTTCTTTCTCTCGCAATTATTCGTGGCAGTGGACGCTGTTTCCATAAACGACAACACCGACGTATATAAGGCACAAAAGTCTTCACCAATCGGTCAATAATTGCTCACGCAGCACCCGATAAACAATTCCAAGAGGGAATACCCTGCTCAGATATCATGTCTGGTGGCTTCACGTCGAAACTTTTATGCTGGAATGTTTCTTTAAAACTTGGATTTTCCTTCATCAAATCTGCTGCCAAAGGCCCATCTCATACTGCATGTTTTTAAATAGCCTTGCAGTAATCAGGTAAGGGTCTTGTGACAACCTTAAGTAATTCCTTCACGCAAGGTACAACCACGAGACTACTCTTTTTTCAGTCACTAAAATTGTTCAAAAAATTATCTAGGGGTGAAAGCAATCCGGCAAGTACCTTAAACTAACCAGTTAACGGTATGACTTAAATTGATTGCGGGCAACTTGACCATTGCACAAAATCAGCGCTGATAAATTTGTGCAAGAATTGAGCCAAGTGGGTAAACTAATTTTTTGAGGTCATCAAAATCAACGAATGATTCAAAATGGGGAATTCATAGACAATATTTTATTTAGCCTTCAAGATATGCAACAGGCGCCGAAGAAAAGCAATATCCCACATCCACGATGATGTGGTATGTAATTGAAATACATGCTATATTGTTTTAGAGACTGCCAACAGAGCCGATCGTAGGTTACCCAAGGTTTGCCAGTGCTTCACGTGAACCGCGCGCCTCATGGCTGGATATTGCTTTCGCCAACCATGATGGCGGCTACAAAATGAAGAATAAGGTTCCGACCGGTTTCGAGGTGAGCGATTCGGTTAACTTATTCAGATTTGTCTAATGTTCATCACGTTTCTTAGCTTACTCAAACTATTGAATGCGCTATTTAGGCACGGAAAAGTCTCTTCAATTTTCCACGATGTGTAGACTTAATTTATGTATAAAGTTGGCGAAGACGCCACGGGCGTTCTCGACACCTTCTTCTTCATGGCTGTTTGCTACAGCATCTAATTGGTTTTGGAAAAAAGCTTTCGTAGTTTTACGATGATCTGTGATGTTCATGCGTCAGTTCCTTCTTTCATATGCATGTTCACAGAAATAGTTATTTCCTCAGCTATCATCGGGCTCATTGGTCAACATCTATAGCTGATATATAACTGTTTGATGGCAAGTCATTGATTGTTTCCTTGCCTTCCTGTTTAGTTTGTCAGCCGAAATTAGCGTCAGTAAAGTTTCTTGAGGTTCTCCAACGATTGGCTGACCATTGGTTGCAATCATCAAGTATTCAACTCTTTTAATCATTTCCATCATCGCCCCACTTTCTGGAGTGCCATTCTTGACATCTCGAAGCTATATTGCTGCTATCATCCGGTAGTCGTTGGAATGACCCACAAGCCGCCGGAAGGACATTGCTTTTATTAGCCATGTAATCAACAACTGCAGAATCAAGCGAGTTCAAAGCGGCTTTGATATGAAAAGTTCGGTTATGAGAACTTTCATGCAATAAATTCGGATTTGCTTGAAACCAATCAAGTTTTTCAACCTTCCCAAACCGGGCGTTGTTGTAGCCAAACCATAGTAGAACTGGTCTGCTTGGTATTAAGTTGTGACGTCATCTTATATAAAGTTATTTGCCATAGAATGGGAGATGTTGTCAGCAATTCTTATCCACCCACCTAGAAGGCAAACAGGAAACAATGCTCAAGATAAACTTTGACGGAT
Source organism: Craspedacusta sowerbii (assembly GCA_003687565.2). Lineage (NCBI taxonomy): Eukaryota > Metazoa > Cnidaria > Hydrozoa > Limnomedusae > Olindiidae > Craspedacusta > Craspedacusta sowerbii. The sequence goes on from QQSS02081759.1 coordinate 13,304, forward strand.
AACGTGAGCAAAAAATCAAAATACGCATTTGAAAAAGAAATTGTGCACAAACCTCCATCACTTTCCATATCGCAGAAAACCCGGATCGGCATGGCTGCGTTTCCTATCCAGTACATCCCAGATGATCTACTCGCTATCGCTTCGCATGATTCTGCCGGTGCTATACTCGAAAGTCCAGGCCCTAGAGAAATAGTTCGGAAAAATGGAACGGAAACGTATACTGCTTATGAAATCGTTAGATAACATACAAGAAGTTCCAAAATTCCAGGTTGTCCACGGTTGGATCTGTCCTGTTGTTGGAGATAATTGCTGTTACTGTTAATAGTTCTTTAAGGTTTTCTCTACTCATTTTCCAGGTGACCTAGTACAAAAAATTATACCCGCAACCAATACCTATTTAGAGGAAGATAGGCAAGTTAAAGGGGGAATAGGGTAACGGTGAATGCAAGCAAAGTTTTCAAACACTCACCTTTATTGCAGTTAATAGTGGTCCGAATGTCCGGTCATTCACATCGGTAACCTGGCAAAGCACACGTGTCCATGCACGTGCCGCAATTTATACATGGTCGCGTGGTTGAACAGACTGGTCCCAACTAAAATGCAAAGGAGTGTCGGAAAGAAAGTTTAGTAGGAGAGTAGACTGACAAGGCCTGGATCAAGCACCTAGCGCTAGGAAGGGCCCCTAAAAAACTTCTTGTACTTTTTTAAAATTTTGAAATCGCTTAACTAATCACCAGCACGGACAGCAACTGCATAGCAACTTTTTATACGGGCGTTTTGGATGTGGGTATTGATAATGAATACATATAAAAGTGCAGCACATATTAATAAGGCATCGCAATCATCAAAAGACTTTAGGAAGTTTATGAACACGAAAGAAGCGAGTAAACTTTTTTTTATAGTTTGTTTTGTACTTTCTCGGTGCTGAATGTTGATACGCGTTGTTCGGGGAGTCATCGAATGCGTGGATGGACTTGGTAATGTCTGCATAAATTTTTTCCTGTTATGGTGACAATGGCAAAAAAGAATTTAGGTCTAACATCACCGTGACAGATTCCCAACAATTCCCATCAGGTACCCTGCCGGAGGCAATCTTCTTTATACTAGTTATTTTCAATAATGCGCATTATGTAACTGGAGGGCTTGGAAGTCACAAATTGTGCCCTAAATTATCTGACGAAATTATTTTGGCGACTCCGTATTTTTTCGATTTAGCGGACTTGTTTACGCTCAACAATTAGATTTGTTACACTAGCCGACGCGACGCGCTAAGTGGCGAGCATATTTTGCTTATTTGGAAGTCAAAATACTATCCTTTCAAGAGGCAGCACATAAGGCTTCTCAAGGTATATATTTCAATGTAAAAAAACGCTTAAAATGTTGTTGAAACTTTTATTTGAAATCAAGCACAAAGCTTCTTTTACATGAATTAATTTTTTGTTCACGTGTACCTAGCCTTTCCTGTACAGAATTAGCATATTGTTAGTTTATTTTGAAAAAAATTCAAGTGCTTAAATCTAGTTGGATCATTGGGGGGAGGGGGTCTGCTTCAGAAGGTGCACGTTGCCCTTTTGAAAACATAGAGATTTCGAGTGCGGAATCCGAGAGTTGACATCTTCTGGCCCTTAGTCTAGTGGAAAGTAATCTTGCAACTGCTGCGCTGGAAGGGGTGGCTGTGTTGACTGTGATGAACGGGTTCATCAAAGCTCGCTCAGTGCACACAAGTCGCACCTTAAGTTCCATCGTGGAGCCCCCAGCTAGCCATGTCACTAAACAGCTCTGCGCCTTGGCTTTCAGGGTTTTGCCTGCCATTAAGCACTTCAATGTTCAGTCAGGTAACGGGGCAACAAAAAGCGTTCTTGTCTGCTAGAGTGAACACTAGTTAGTAGCACACAACTAGGAGTATAGCTAATGCAATTCACGTTGAGTTACACACTGAAAACACGACCGGCCGGCTAGTTGGAGGGATAATGGTAAAAGAATGGTTGCTAATGGTCTCAAATTCACTAGAAAATTTCAAGCAAAAGAAACTGCGAATGAGTAAAGAACCTTTCCTTGCAACACTTACCATTTAATGTCCGTGCAGCGTAGATGGCCAACAGCCAATCAGAAATCAGATTCTAATTAGCTCTGTTCTGTTCTGGGGGAGGGTGTGAACAAAACACAGCAGCAACAGTGAAGGACCGGAGGGTGCGCGGGAAAATTTAACGCTTTTAAATGTAACGGGCAAGGTAACCAATGTTTTAAAAGCATCAAAGAGTTGAACGTTTAATTCTTACAAGTTAAACCCGTTAATCGTGAAGACCACTAAATCTGAGGAGAACTAATGGGCCATTATTCATTAAAAAAAAATAAATTGGGGGGGGTATTCGTGGCAATTAGCTTCACTAGCATTTCATTAGCAATGCATTGTCCCCATACGCCATTTGCCTCCTCGTTCATCTTACTGTGACCAAAAGAGCTGATGATACTCTGTAAGGAAACCTTTCACTTGCTGCTTATATGCAGAAGCTTATATAAACGCATCCATACCTACACAAAAGGTAAACGTAAATGTTGAGATTATTGGCTAAGTGGAAAAAGACGGAATGTGAAATGTCCACAGAGGACAACAAGATAATTTATTCCTAATGGGAAGCACAAAGTGAGCATGGAGTTTCTGCATTGTTAGAAAACAAAATCTTAAGGTCGATTATTAGTTATCTCTCAGGAAATGATCAAATATTATCACTTCATATATCAGCGAATCATAGAATCATGCGGCCTTTTAAGCTATGCGCAGCTTTTTGTTTAGCAAACGGATAAAAAAATTAGGACGGTAATTGTGTCAGTCGCAAAATCCATGCTTCGACGATTACCCACCAGGACGCACAAACGAAGCTCCACAGATGGAAGTCCCCTTGGTCAAATTGAAAATCATTTATTAGGCATATAATTGTAGATTCAGCCAACAGAACTATAGCGGCAAAGATCTGTGTGTCAAAGCAACTGTGAATACAGCGTATGAGGATGACAAATGGTCGGGAAAAGAAGATTCAAGCATAAGGATATCTGAGTAACCATGAGTACGTAGAACTGAACAAAGAAGGTGATGCTGCGAAACACACGGAAAGGAAAACTCTGTAACCAAACATTCTGAAGAGCTTGCAAAATTAGCAACGATTGAAGCCTTTCAAAAATTGTTTCAATAAACAATAGAAACTCCCTCAGCATTTTTCAGATTGAACAACATCAAGAAAAGACTTGGCACCTGTTGACAGTGAAAGGTGAAAAGAGCGATAGGTATTTTTATATTCGCCACCTCAAAGCTACGAATGTTGCCCATTTAGGAAATAATTGACAAGGAACCACCATTTCTAAATCCCACTTCAGCGTTGGCTTGAGGATTCGCTGAACAATGAAGTAATTAGGGTATGAAACTTATGAAGACAGTTTCTCGGATCATTTTCTTTTCGAGATCGTAAAGAAGTAGCCTTGAGTTAATTTAAGAGCTTTAAAAATTACAAAAAGACTAATGGAACTATTTGCTCTTTCATGCAATACTAGGACAACGACAAAGTGGCAAAATCCCGTATATAAATCAAATCGCTAATTTATATCTGCAAACCAATACTCTAACCCGCTCGCATACAATGACTAGATCAAATGTCGCAATGCAAGCTTTCTCTATCCAGTAAGCGCACAAAAAAGTGCGTTTTTGTAACATAAATACATGTATGCATAACAGACAATACAAAGGACGCTCCACTCTACAATCTGAGCAACAATTAAATTATTAATTTCCCTTGAAAAGCTGTCTTCTAAATGAATTTGCAGCCATACATTACCTGCTTGTTCGTAACGAAATCTATGGTGTCTTTCCAATTTCAGACAACATATGAAACTTATACATTTTTATTGAAGTGGAACCTTGCCCGATGGTAAAGTGGAACAGTCACGGACTAATCTGTTTCGAAGATTCTAGTTCCTGTGTATA
>QQSS02081870.1:0-17278 GCA_003687565.2 Craspedacusta sowerbii
CTCACTCACTCACTCACTCACTCACTCACTCACTCACTCACTCACTCACTCACTCACTCACTCACTCACTCACTCGGTAGGTAGGTAGGTAGTTAGATTGGTTGCTAGGTTGTTTGGTAGGTTGGTGGGTTGTAGGTAGGTATGTTGGTAGGAACGTTGTAGTTAGAGTCAGCTAGGTAACTAGAGGCTGGGAAGAGGAAAACTAAACCGATGATTGAGCATTTCCTCAGAGATACTTCATTCAATATAATTAGTATGAATCCCCCTGCAACTTGTTTTAGGATTGTGAAGCTGTTGCTTACACAGGACATAAGTATTGTTAACGACGAAGATGACGCATCTAACACGCCCTTACATCTAGCAGCTCTTGAAGGACACGTTAAAGTTGTGAAGATCTTGCTTCAGTGTGGTGCTGCTGTTGATGCACGGTAAGTTTTTATGGCTATAATCTCAGGTAATCACGACTGGCTCAACTAAGCTCGTATTTTTGAAGCGCACGTCTACGTGGTTCATCCTGTGTTTGCTTTATGAGTTATTCTATGCGTTAATATGTCGTGTGCGTGTGTATCGAAATAGTACGCTTTACGCTTAAGGAGCACTGATTACATGCTACTGCGCGCTACTGCGATGCTGGCTGCCTAGGAAGAATACTAAGCTCGTACTGGACACAAAACTGTCTGCTCACAAACCTGCTCAACTTAAAGCTGCCGAAGTTATATGCAAGAGCTTCACAAGAATGTTTTCTAATGCAGAGCAGATCTAGCAAAATTAGATAAGAAAATTGTCTCTCTTCGTTTAAGGTATATTAATGGAAGTGGCATACTATCTGTAGCTGACGCAATACAGTGAATGGACTGAATCTTTGCTCTCGTTTAGCAATGCTAATCTGTGGACACCTCTTGATTGTGCTGCGAATCGTGGCTGGACTTGGTGCGCGGAAGCTTTACTTGACGGAGACTCTCTTGTCAATCCGCAGGACAAAGCCAAGGTATGAATCAAATACCTCCCCCTGCATTCGCTTATTTGGGTCCTGGTTTATTGCTGCTTGTGTAGGTATAAAGACGGCACGCCAAAAGTTTGTGCGAAATGTTTTGAAGCGTTTTTGGCCTTGTGTTTCGGTTCTGTAAATGGTAAGGATAATCCAGTTAAACTTGCAGATACGAGTCGTACATAAATGGATGATACTACTTAATGCTTCCATGGTTTTAATAGTTATAGTTCTGGTCACTAGTTATGGTTATAGTTCGCACATTTCACACACACACACAAACACACACACACATATATATACGCACACACGCGCACACACAGACACACACAGACACACACACAGACGCGCGCACGCAAACATGCAAATTTGTACACACCCGCGCGCGCCTAATTTTTAGAGTTAATGTTCGATCTAAGAGCCGAATTTTTTGCTCCTTAATGTCAGCTGTAAGGATAACGCTAGCGCTTCCTTCGTGCAGCGCGTGCTTTGAACCGCCCTATAGTTTTACATCTTTAGCTACTATAACTGAAAAAAGCCTTTGTGATTTTGACTTCTTGTTCAGGAATGTTACTGCCTAATATGGTCGGTTCTCTATTGCTATACGCTTTTCTTTTCTTTCAGACCACTCCACTGCATTTGGCGTGCAAGGAAGGCCATGTCGACATGATTAACTTGCTCCTGTCCAGGAAAGCAGACATTACTAGAAGGGATCACCTGGGAAGAAACTGTTTAGACTGGGCGATTGAAAATAAGCAACGGTGAGAATCTCCTTACGCTGATTATATCATTTGCATATTGCGGAGGAAGAGCTGCCTTCTTAACCCGTTGAGCGATCTACCAGCACTCGAAGTCGAATAGTTCGCCGAATGGGACTGCTAGTTTCACTACTCATAGCATATACTTTTCCTTGTTCTCGCAGCGATGCCGCCATTGCCCTGTTAAGCAGCAACAACTGGCAGGCAGCGATGAGGAACTGCAGTGTTGATGGAAACGATGTGACAACCCCGATGCGCAAGCTCATAAAGAACCTACCAGGCAAGTGCAATTGTTTGCTTTCTCTCTCTTTCTCCGATATTTCCTTTCTTCTGCTTCTCGCAAATTTTTGCACATTTAATGGCGTCGTGACATGTTTGTCACATGCGTTTTCTACGTGTTGTCTGTATAGTCTGTCTGTCTGCACTCAGGGAGATTCACGTAAGGAACACTCTATGGATTCTATATTGCGAGTGTTTGGCTGGTTTTTTTTTTTTTTTTTTTTTTTTGGAATGATGTGTTCTTTTGGTAGGCCTAAGATATTTCCTGGCCTGTGCTTTTGGCAAACTTTGTCAATTTGTCGTATCTTCGGTGTTTCTTAACGTCGCCGTTTCCTCGCTTTTCATCAGCGTGCCTCTCAGTTTGTGTCGACGCCGCTGATTTGTTAAGTATTGTGGCGCGTTGACATGCTTCATGGGACTCGTGAGAAATCCAAGCGACGGTTTCCGAATGACGCGTTTTTTATATTTGGTATGGCGGCGTGACCTATTGTGCCATATATAATGCCACGTGCATTTTCTATGTGTTCTCTGTATATTCTGTCTGTCTGCGGTACTCAGTGAGATACATGTAAAAAGCTATGTATGGATTCTATATTACGAATATTTGTCTGGTATTTTAGGATGCACATGCTGTGCTATGGTATGCTATGTGCTGAGATATTTCCTGGCCCGTGTGCCTCGAATACGTCAGCATTCTTATTTTATTGAACGGTTTTTATTCAGACGTCGCCGAGAAGGTATTCAATCAGTGTATGACTGGCAATAATCTTCCGTCTGACCATCCGCAGTATGAGGTTAAGTGCAACTACGAGTTTCTTGAGGACTCATTCACGGATTGGGGACCACGCTGCTACGACGCTCACGATGTGCAGATTGATTACAAGCAGTTTGTTTCGCAGCAGGTCGGAGCAGGTTCTCCGAGTCCGTCTTCAAGATTTGCCCATTTGAAAGAGCATTTGCATAAGATAAACGTGCTGGATTACGGACAAAAGCAATCCAAAATTAAGCAGAACCATCCTTTGATGTTCATGGTAATTGTCATGGTTTAGTTTTTACACTTTTTGGTATCTACATTTATATCTTTAATCTACAACTGAATCTACAAATTTGTAGTGCATTATTCAAAGATCGAATTTCTGCTTCTCTCAGAGCAAAGTACTGAAGTACTTCGAGAAGGTCATAAGAGCATTGTTTCAAGAAATCTCAGGGTTATGTCAATACCAAGATAATTAATATATCTTGAGCCTTGAATCGCACACTACAATCCATCGTTTGAGATTTTTGCGCTGTTTGTGTTTGTGTTGAGTTTCCATTCTAGTTGTTCTTGTTAAACTCAGGTGCGCTCAAAGAGAACGAAGCTGCTATGCCACCCCCTCGTCACCTACCTGCTCCGACACAAGTGGCAAGCTTGCGGTCGTTACTTCTACTATTCCAGACTTCTTCTCTACGCCGTATTCTTGATCTTCCTATCCTGCTACGCCATGACTATAACCACGGAAGAGTTCACTCAAAGATGTCCCGGTGTGAATGCTGCAAACTCGAGCGACGGAAACTGCACCAAGATGTGCTTGCCTGTTGTGAAACCGGTCGATAACCTAAAGCGAAGAGTGTTTGTGGACTTTGGGCGATATGCCATCATCTTTCTTGCCTGTACGAGCTTGCTCCTGGAGGTATGGGCTTTATTATTTTAGTAAAGCAGTGCGTAATGCATTTCGTGGTCGTTTATTGATAGTGATTGCAATCAACCTTATGTTTGTCCAATGTGGATTTTTCTTTCGGTGTGCTAAACGTGGTTCGCTTTCTGTTCATGCAGTTGGCTGCCCTGGTGCGCGAGTTGCTTACCCACATTCATCTCCGGCGTGCTTTCGACCTTGCGAGCTGCATTCTGTCGATAATTTATGGCCTGGAAGGCACTCGGCTGACTGCGCATGGCCAGCCTATCCATATTGTGGCTAACGCGAGGTACAAAGATCTTCTTTCTGTCTGAAGGGTTCAATTTCCCATTATCTCGATCCTGCTTGGCAAGTTTTATGTCGGATAAATTAGTTCTTCGCCAATCGTTTTAGAGGATTTAAGAACTGGAAATCTCAAGACGTAAACTTTTGTCGTAGGGTTTCGAATTCTGTTTTTGTTTCCAGTTTTCAAACTAGATTTTTGGGTGTACACGTTCGTTGTACTGGTGCAGTTTACGGTGGCGGACTTTATCCGCCCAAGTGCGACGCTATGGCGACGGACCTGCGCAAGGCATTCATTAGACGTTTTTTGGATTTGCGGGCTTGCGGAATCCACTTAAGTAAATCAACTGATCCTCAAATCGTATTGTTGTTGGTTTTGGAGTTCGGTCTGGGTTGCATTAACTTTATTCTTTTAGGTGCACTATGTGGCACAGAAGTGTTGGAGCTTTGGCGGTGCTCTTTTCTTGGTTCAGCTTCGTTATATTCATGCGCAAGTTCCCGAAAATCGGCGTGTACATCGTCATGTTTTCCCATCTTCTGAAAACTTTTGCCCGCTTTTTCGCTGTCTTTCTCCTGCTAATCACAGCCTTTGGCCTGGCTTTCCACATCATCCTATACGAACAGGTATTTGAGTGGATGAACTTAAACGGCTATCGTTTCATGGCATAGCACGTTCTCGTTGTGTAAATTTCGGTTTTCTCTATCATCATGTATATCATCGTATCTCTATGTCATTATATTAATAATAATAATGATAATAATAATAATAATAATATTATTATTATTATTATTATTATTTATTATTATTATTATTATTATTATTATTATTATTATTATTATTTTTATTATTATTATTATTATTATTATTATTATTAGAGAAGAAATTAGGACCCTCGATGGGTAAAAAAAGGCAAAGAATAAAGCTAATAATTTTCGTGACGTTTCGGTCCTTTCTTGGACCATCTTCAGACTAAACGAACCGGAATACAAAAAAAAAAAAGAAGCGAAAAACAGAAGCAAGCAGAGCACACATCGCCAGAGTCAGAGTATTTGAACTTTGAAGCATTAGCAAGGAGTTCTTGTGTGAAGGAAATTTACTGGGGCGAATTTGATCTACCTACAGCTGATATTCGGGCCGCGGAAACTCTGCATCAGATCAATTAGCATGGCTGATAACTCTAAAAAAAAAAACAGATCTGTAGTTGTTTTTAGATACCTAACAAGTCGTTTTAATTTCAAGAACATGTTTTGACAAAATCATTGTCATTTTCAACTTAACCAAACAAACTTCGCAAGGATATTTGTACGGAATGGGCGTGAATGCAGCAATCGTTCATAAATAGAACACTTAAAAAGCACTTCCACGATAAACGCAATGCTCGCAGGAGAAATAAATAGTTTTACAAGTAACTGATACTAAGTGACAATCAATCAAATGATCTGGGTACCATGTATCCACATACTAACCCTAACCCTAACCCGAGGCAGTTGTATCCACATACTTGTGCAGTTTTGTCGAAACATGTTCTTGAAATTAAAGCGAGCTTCTTCTGTTTGACGGCATGGCTTTTTTCTTAATTCCTTGGGCTCGTTTACTAGAGCACTTAACTTGTCTGTTCAAGGTAGTCGCGCGGAGTTGCCACGTTGAAAAATTGGCATTAACATTGAATGATTAAGAATTGACAAAAAAAGAATTGACGATTTGCATCGAAGAACTCCTATTAACGAATGATGGCCGTCTTCTTCTCTGTCACGCAGTTAGAACCCTGTCTCGTTTAGGACCCTGTGTCGTTTAGGACCCTGTGTCGTTTAGGACCCTATCTCGTTCGTGACGCCATTCCGATCAATGGTGAAGACGTTGCTGGGAATGCTAGGGGAATTCGCTTACGATCCTGTCTTCAACGATTACAATCCAACTCCTATACCTGCTATCGGCTGGTGCATCTTCCTCGTCTTTATCGTGGTGAACTGGGTTCTCCTAATGAATTTACTGGTTAGTGAAGGATTGGTGTGTGTGTGTGTGTGTGTGTGTGTGTGTGTGTGTGTGTGTGTGTGTGTGTGTGTGTGTGTGTGTGTGTGTGTGCGTGTGCTGGGGGGATGGGCGCTACTATTTTAAACATGCGGTTTGAGGACTGTTCATTATGATTTAATAATTAACCACTGTATCGGAGTTTCACTAATGCGAATGTTCTTTCGGTCTTTTGTTCATTGCGTTTAAGTTTGTGAAGTTTTCGAGATGCTGTTGAGAAGCACGCTATGTTTGTCTCTAATACATTTGCGAAAAGAAAACCTCGAGTGCAAGTTATGAAGAACTGAAATTTGATGATCAATGCCATTCTTTCAAACGCAATACTGATGACCACGCCTCGCCTTAGGAGAAGTTAACTTGGATAATATTTGATAAGTTTCTTACCCGAACATGCAAGAAAGCGCAATTATACTTTTTTAGCCAGTCGCACTAGTAGGATCACTAATTCTGACTACTTAGTAAGTTAGGGGTCAAACCTTATTTTTCTGTTAAGCAATAAGTTAAAAGATTTAGCTAATTTTTACCGTTTCACGTAAGTCTCTATGTCCTGTATAGTCCTTCTTTGATGGTTTTGATTAAGTAAAGAATATCATTTATTTTCAAGTCATTGATCTTGTAATGCATGTCAGTAGAATTTATTCTTAAACTTATGGGCTCTATCACAGGTGGTTGCTAGTCATAACTTATACACACCGTGCAAAGACTTCCTGGTTGTGTTGTAGATTGGTTTGGCAGTCGAGGATATCAAAGGGGTTCAGAAGCAGGCGGTTTTAAAGCGGCTGGCTATGCAAGTTCGTTTATTTCCTTGTGACTACGTTCTTAGTGGCCGATAATGATGTAGAAATTAATATTGAGTTTTATTTTGCCACTGAGTTATTTCAATCATTTATATCTAGAATGATTTATTGCAAGCTGTTTTTATTGCCCCGCCTGACTCGGTCGCCACACTTAGTCTTTAAAACCTTTCCGACCTTCTGCCAGCTACTTTCAACATTCTGCGCTTCCTCGAGCGGTCGCTTCTAATTTGTCTGTGCTGTAGCCTGCCTTCTGGTCTCATGTTTAGGTTGACCTAATTTTGGACATAGAGAAAGCTATGCCAGTTTCTTGGCAGCGAAGACTAGTGAATAGCGAGGAAGTTCTCCGGCCGAATATAGTGAGGGGATTCAGCCTGTGGTCTTTCTGGACTTTCAAAAAGTCTGCTCCCTTAACTTCAGATGCCCAGCCGGTAAGAACGAGCCAGTGTTTTCTTAATGGAACCTTAGGATGTTGTGAGGTAAAGCGAAGTTGTTCATGCCGTATGTTTGCTCAGGAGGTTATGGTTGCGCGTGTATAGATGTGGCATTCGCTTATACGGGTCGCGATGCTCAGCACGGTCACAGGCTCATGTCTTGTGTCGCGGTCTTGCAGAGTCGTCCTCTTCTCTGGCGATTCGATTTGCAGTATCATTTATTTGACCTATGTTGACTTTCCTTTGTAGCTTATAAAAGTAAGGCCATCCATTATAAGGCGAGAGGGCGGGAAATTTTTCTTTTTTATGTAGTCCTTTAACCCCGCCAGTTCCAGTCGACAACATAATCAGTTTCTTAATACGTCCGCCATTTTCTAGATTGCCATGGAGCGCGTTCAGAAGAAACAAGGGGAACTGAACGAATCGGTTCGCTTGTTGAGAAACAAGATGAAATCTCTGGAGGGCCAGCATTCCCGCATGGACACCATGCTGGCTGCTCTGCTCAAGCACTATGCCATTAGCATCGAGTACGAGGTGGATAAAGAGGAACACCGTTGAACGTACCCGTTCTTTTTTAGTTCGGATTATCTAGTTTGTTTGATTGCCTGGAAAGCCTGAAGAGGAATTATACTTCGTCCCAATTTACTCCTTACATATACCGCACGTTCATGTTTTCCTTTAATGTCTCAGGATAGTCATGCGATGATTATGATGACTGGCAGATGGTGATGATGATGATGATCTTGTTGTTATTGCTTTTGTTGTTTTATTTTGTTGTTGTTGATGATGATGACGATAATAATGCTGCTGCTGCTGATGATGATGATTTTGTTGTTATTGTGTTTTTTTTTTTTTGTTGTTGATGATGATGATGATGATGATGATGATGATGATGATGATGATGATGATGATAATGATGATAATGACGATGTTTTCGAGGCTTCATCCGATGTCTGAAGACGACGACTCGATGACTGGGGTGTCATGAAATGTGCCATCCTCGCCAGCAAATCTGTTTAAACCTTATCCATTTGCGTGGTGAAGCTCCAAAGTGTACGCAATAAAATGCGTGTACTTGGTGAGAAATTGTAAAACTGTGTCGACCTGACCGTTTATTCTTGTTTTCTTCATTTGATTGATGTATAATAATGACTAATGGCTGTTTGATCCTGACCATATCCGTTCACTGCTCATCCGCATGCCTACTCTGATATGCCTTTGATGGCAATGGTTTGTGCGTGGTCTTAGGTATTGATTGTGGTTTGGTGAATGATTTATTGTCAAAGCACTCTGCCGTGAATCACCAAGACGCCACTCGCTGGATTTCCTGTTTTGTGAGAGCATGGTTGTTGTTTTTTTTTGTTGTTGTTGTTTTTCTGTTTTGTTGTTGTTGTTGTTGTTGTTGTTGTTGCTTTTTTAATTTGTCGTTCTCCTATGGTGCTCATATTTATTGCCGACGATCGATATGAAGCAACCTTCGTATTTGCTTTGCAAAATAGTTTATGCATGTTTGGACGAGTTTTCTATTCCTACATTTATTTAACGCGGGTCAGCTCTACAGGTCGTATAGAATATCGACGAGGAGTTGCTGTATTGGGCGTCTTATTTATTTAATGCAATTTAGTATGGCGATAAAATCTTTTTCTGTGTTACTGGCTGACCCGATGGCTTTAGTGGTGTTGTTGTTGTTATTTTTAGTGCAGTCTTGCTAATAACTCATGGTTGAAAAATAGTTGTCTTAAATCTAAAAAGAATTGTAAGGATGGCGCTCTTGACAAACACTTCGTCCGGCCTATCAAATTTCTTAAACGCTTATACGGGAATGTAGTTTTGCTCTTTTTTTTTGTTACCATACACCATAAAAATTGTGTTGATCTTTGTGCATGTTCTCCACGATTTTTTAATGGAAACCACCTGTGACTCTTGCTGTCTTCAGGTTCCGATTTACTGTATTTGGCGCCACTAAGGGGATAAACTCTGTGTGAAAGTCGCGGTCAAATTGTGATGTCTTTCTTGCAAGGAAATATTTGTCGCAAGCTTCACTTTATTGGATGCAATCTTACGAGCGACAGATTTTTTTTATGAGAGCCTCGTTTTAAGATGCTGTACCATTTTGGTGTTATTTAATTCCAAGCTATTCTCAAACTTGACGTGAAAATATTTTGTGGTTGTCAGGGGCGAGTTTGCAGTATTGGACGTCTTATTTTGAACCAGGAGGGATCTTTATTAATGCTCTTCTGACAGAATATTTATGATCAAGAGATTGTCTTTTTCTTAGCCTCGTGTATTTTTCATTTTCGTATTGGTGGCTGCAGCTTTTTTTAGTAGTTCTTGATTATTAGCCACACTACGCTTACGGAATCGTTTCACCGTAATGCCTGTTTGAATATTCCCTTGTGCTTAAGGAAAATCTTCTATAAATATGACAAAATATATTTGTATCCAATTGTAATTGTATCTACAAAGCTTGTTCCCTAATAATAATGTTTCCTAACAATAGTTTTCTTTACAAAACTATCTTGTTTCCTAACAATAATGGAAATCCCAACCCTCTGCAAAGGACAACGTACCACCGCGAAATACTGAAGCAAGTTTTCTAGCGCCGCGTACGCCTCATGGTAGTTGTGGGGATGCACACTAGTTTTTTTTGGATAAGCGCAAATTCCGTGACTCCCATGGTTTTGAAGAGGTGAGGTCGGACTCAGATTTGAAGCCAAGCAACCTGGACCTCTGCGCTGCCTGGCATCGTGCGCGAGATCGAGACTCGTGGCGCCGCCTTGTGCAGACAGTTGTGCCCGTTCGGGGTCCGCTCTTGATGACGAGATGATGATAAGTCCGCACACATTCGGTACGTCTGTCATTCCAAGCAGAAACAGTCACTCAACGCCCAAGTTGTGAGTGTATGCCTTTCCCAATATCAACCGACACCATTTTGATGGTCATGTCCAGGATGTGAGCACAGAATCCTATGCAAGCAAGTTTGCAACCTCAACCACACACATGGACAGTGTGTGGCTATTACTGATTATACTGTGGGGGGAGAAAATTCCCAATCAGCTGCTTTGGAACCGTGAAATGGACAAACTTGAAAATTCTTGCCCAAGATAATCAAGCCTCCTATATCCTTGATTATCTTAACAGGGTATCTGACAAAAGGAAATCATCGCACTGGAATTAAATTTTGAGATCTGGAACAAAGATGACGTAAAGCAGCCGTCAAATCAATCACTAGATATGCAAGACCAACAATCATTTTGTTTTCCATTAGGTGAATTCTAGCCTTTCAGTCTTTTCCCAAATGAGAGTTAAAGAACACTGCGGTTACGTAATTCGGCATCACCATACATCGAAATTTAAGGATGCCCGACGTCAATTCGAACGTTAATAGCTAAGGACCCGTAAACACTCTTAAGAACATGACGAGAGTCTGTCATAAAGGATAAACACGGATCGATTGGGAAACTAAGGATGAAGGATTCAAAGTTTATCTTCTCTGCATCAAACTTACACCCAATAACTGCCTCGGTTGTAAACAATCCATCACATGTCACAGCCTCAACATTGAAAGCCGGTTTCAGAATACTCATGGAGTAAAAATTGATACTAACACAACTGTCAAGAAACAAGCCTCAGCTCCCAAGTCAAAATCAAGATTGTGTGTACTGCGTAATTTGTCATTCTTTGTTCGGTGCGCTTTTCATTCTACTGAAGACCTTTCCAAGAGAACCTGACACCTGTCAGCGATTTTTTATTTCTTCAAATTCAGTAAATACGAATTACGACAAAGCAAGCCACGAACATTGTAAAATTGAGCAATAGAGCATATTAAAATTAATGCAAGTAAAGAAACTTGACTAGGAAACCCTAGCAAAAAATAAGCACGCTGTCGAATGCAATGGCATCTTCATTATCATCATTTATTATTCGCCAAAGAGAAAAAAAAAATACATTAGGCGTAATCAAAATTACAGCAACATAGTAATTATAAGAGTGTTGTCATTAGTCCAGATAAATATTTTGCGGTTGCGGCATGGTTCTCCCAGAAGGCCATAGGCCTTTTCATGGAGCACCATTTATCATAATTGCGTACATTAAATGGAGGTCTGTTTATGTCACACCGTTGAAGGTGCTGCTGAGTGGCGATCAGGATTTCAGAAAAAGATCATCGCGTCGGTTGTTATGAGCGCTAGGACTGAGCGGTATGACTGAAAACGCTAAAGGACGGCATCGTTCCGTCATTGGCCAAACATAAATGGGGTCGGAACATGCAATCTCGCAGCCAGGGACCTAGTCGGACTCGTGGATAAAAAGTATCTCTATGTGGAATTGTCCTAGCGTTTTAAGCGAGAAAAAAAAAGGACGAATAGAGGAAGCTTGTGGAATCAAGGCAGAGGGACAGTGTAAAATATCCTCATGGACATGATGGTTTATTAAGTGCCTCGGTAGACTGCTCGTGACAGACTGAATAGTCTCAGTACGAAAATTGAATTTCGTGACGATTCATGACGTTGCCTAGCAATAGACAGATTATTTAAGGATTTTTGAGCTTTTCAAATTGTATCCTGTCATATTTCATCCGAAAGCTTTGGAAGCCTTGGTCTTGGGGGTGGTCCTTACTCAAAATCTTTTTGTTGCTGGAGACTGCTTAACATAATGTGCAAGTCTCGTGAGTGTGTGTTTCTTGAGCGTAGTGATATCCAAGCGTTCTTTAGCCTTATGTATAGATTTAAGTTTCTTTTCATGCGAATTTAAGGACCCTTAGAATGTAATGTATTATGGAAATGCGCATTTTTAATACACAAAACTTAAATTTTAAATTTAAAAGCCATGACGGTCCGGTCCGGAAAAAAAATCAGAATTAAACACATGGAGTACGCATTAAGAGAAACTTTTTCGTTTCTGCTCATGGTACAATGCTTCTTTAATAACAATCCACTGACAGGGTTGTTAATATCTTGCTCTTAATGTTGATAGTGATGATCTTTTTGCATTGACTTCGATGAAAGGAACGGTTCAATTTTGTTTGAGTTTTTGTTGTGCTTGTAATGATTTCAAACAAATAGGACTGAAAATTAGTTCCTATTGCAAACAAGCTCTAAAACACCTGCTATATTGCCTCGCTGGAGCAAGCATAAATTTGTCAAAGTCTGAATACAGCATTAATTTTATATCGATTAGAGGTCATGATTTTTGTTTGTTATGTAGAGACCAGACCTACTCATTAATGGTTGAAAAATTCAGTTTACAGAGTCAATTTATCATCAGACTATTTAGACTTTTAGCATCCCTCACAAAGGACTTGTTTGATGCAAAGAATCAAGCTTGTCTGATAAATTTTTCAAATGATTCTTGTATTGTGCAGGCTTTTCTCAGCTTTCTCAGGTCTAGAAGGTAGAAATACTTATTAAGAGAGTGCAAGTTTCCCATACTTAACCCACTGCATGTTTTTGCAAACTTTTCAACTGCAGCGTTTTCTCCCTCAAAAACTCAACCACATTAAATTTTTCTTGCACTGGTTTGCCTCATGCCGAGCCAACACCATGAATGTCTTTTCTTAGTGCTGGTATTGTTGATATTTTCTTCAGCATATGACTTCTGATGTATGCCCATTGTGAGAATTTTTTTGGTGTATCTCACGATGCAAAACATTTTAATTTTGTGTTTCCTTGTGTCTTTCCTGAACAGTTGCATAGGCATTATGCCAAAATGCACTTAAATGCGCTTGTAGGTGAGGTGAGATTGTATGCTGCCTGTTATGGTACGTTAATGCAAATGCTCTAATGTGTGTTAGAACGTTTAAGTTTCTGTATTTTCAACTCTAATATGATAGTGTCCCGGAACATGTTCGTGCCCAAGTCTTTCTGCGTCTTTCAAGAAAAGAACTAACAATTTTCGATTCCCCGGGAAGCCAATTCTCAACGATCATTATGTCTCAGAAATGGCAAGGACACAAGTCTTGAAAGGAATTTATGCATTTTTGGAACTACTTTTCTGTGAATTCAATTGATAAAGTTGTTTGCAAAAAAACAAAAATTATAATATAAATTTAACATAATATGATGATGAAAGAATAAGTAAAAAATTTTTGTTTCAAAGTGTTGAATTTGGGGACATCGTTGTATAATTATCTGCAGTGGTTCCATTTGTGTTTTTTTTCTATTTTTGGTATTGAGCTCTGAATTGCTTGGTTTCAGATTCAGGGAGGGAGGGAGGGAGGGAGGTACGTATGTAGGTAGGGGTAAACTCATAGACTTAATAGTTTTGTAACAGTTACCATTCATTTTCTAGTTGTAAGTTTTTTATGTACAAGTCGTACGTGGTTTTATTCTTTTGTGTGTTTCTAGTTCTGGCTATGTGAGGCCTTAGATTTTCGTTTTAGACTGCCAATTTTTAAAGTTTAACGTTTCTGTTCTGTTGCAACAATAAATATTTTTCTTTTGTCTCGGTTAGATGATAGCGTTGCAGCACATTGCAGATATAAACCTGCATCTTCAAAGTTGATGTCATAATGCCTGGTATCCCTGGCACGTGGCATTTCACTAAAATTTGGCTACTGCTAGCGTCATTTTTTGTCGCAGATATTGTTCTTCCGCAGAATGTGTCTTCATACATGCAAGAAGCTCTTCTGGATTCCACTCCCATTTTAAGTAGCGCGTCTGTTTTTGTCAGTTCCTCGACCGGTTTTTCTTCAAATGGGGTTAAAAGTTGGACTTCTGGGCTAGAAACATCAGACGTGCTTACTGCTGCCGTTGAGCCTGGAGATTCCCTTTTTGCATCTTCAAGTGATATAGCTCTGTCTGCGTCTACATCAGATGTATCAAACCCTTCGTTTTCTTTAGTAGCGGAGTTCAGTTCTCTTTATGTTTCTCTTTCTTCAGCTAGCAGCTCTGCATACACGTCTGCTTTTGTAGAATCTTCTGGAACATTGCCTTTTCCTTTATGGATATCATCCTATTCACCAAGTTTGAATTCTCTCCCAGTTTTGCAGTCTTCCTGGGGTCTGTCATCTCTGTCAGCTGGCGGTATTTCGTCAAGCTCGTCTTTAACGTCTCAAACGCAAACAGAACATATTATTTCCTTATGCCCTTCGGTTTTGCCGTTGTCGATTCTTTGTGAAAACTACACTGTGCATATGAATTCTTCAGCCGAGTATGCATCCAGCAGCAACTTATCAGTTGTATCAACTATTTACGTCACTTTAAATTACACAAGTTCTGCTAGCCTGTCTTCCTTTGAGTCAACAGTTCCTGTCGTATCCACACCTAGCTACAGTTTCTGGGATGTGTCTACTGACGTGACTCCAGTTGATCTTTCCACCTCTGTGCCTTATTATACAGTAGCAGATTCTTTCTCTCGGTCTGTTTCTGCAGCCAGTATTCTACCTGGTTACTCTGATGTTGTCACGGCTATTCCTATTGGACCTGCGTTAGGCAAGTGCGAAGCCGTGTTGCTGGATATGGCATCACTCATGACAAATTTGACTTCGTGTGTTTTGCAGCATGTCTGGCCTCTTCAAGTATGCGAGAAATGTTTGCACCAGTATGAGGATTTGCGTAGCAACCGCGAGGTGGTGTATCTTCATTGTGGCAAGAAGCTGATCGAGGCTTACAATGACCAGTATCAGCTCATCCCGATGATGTATGGTTTTCAGCAATCCGTGTGGGAAACATTGAGTTGTGAAAGTAAGCACTCTCTTTTGATCATTTTTGAGCGCCTTTCCGGCATCAGTAATTTGAAATAAAATATATTATGTGTATGTTAAATACTATTGTATGTTAAGTATTGATAAGTTATGTATATTCGATGTTAAGTATGATTGTATGAGCGCATGATAATCTTAGGCACGTCTTTCTTTCTTGTCTGCGCATCCTTGCTTATACTTTAGAGTGTTACGTTCGCGATGCCAGTGGTCATGTTGAGCGGACCAAGCAGTTCACGGATTTCTTCCAGCTGTACAACGACACAGCTGTTTGCATTCAGAATTACACTTTCGTAAGTAAGCGTTGCTATTGAGGTAGAGTTATTGTCCGTTAGTTATGCTAGAGATCGGCATCGCTATACTTAAATAGATCCGCTTTCTAATCCTAGCGTCCGCAAGACGTTTGCAAGTATGAAAAACTGAAGCACGATTGAAACCGAAATTGAGATTTTCATGTTCTTTTGCTGAGTGCAAGTCGTTGCAAATGCTTCATCATTAAGCTCCTTTCTTGTGTTTGACAAATCTAAATCCAAGTGTGGAATGCAATGGAGTTGATTGCGGGCGGTGAAATGCTAGCTGCAAATAGTTTGCAGGCTTTCCTATAACTTGTAATGCGTAGAGAAAATTTTGCTGGGTGTGCAATGCAATTATAACCGCCCGTAATGATTAGTGCGTGTATCTTTAAATGTGTTCATGCGCGATGTTTACAATTTCGTTATTCTTGTCCAGTTCGAAGAAAAATTCATGCTATTGGCATTTTATCATGGAAGTTGTATTAATGAACAAGAAAATAAGTTAGCAAGGAAGGTGTAACAAGCGGACTTGGGAGCGAAACAGTTAATAGAAAGAAGAAGCTATACTCCTTGATATATTTTGTACGGTACTGCATCCTGATAGTAAATGCTTAGCATGAGTGGGTGGTGTCATGAACAACCGATTTCGTGGTGGCGTTACCAGCAACAAGTAACGCAACAGCTTTGCCTTCATAATCGCCTTTTAATCGAAAATTTGTCTATATGGAAGTCAGGTGCACCGGCCCTATTTGCTGGTCTAACTATGATTCCCTTTTACGTACTTTTGGAGAATCTTAACAGGTACCTGTTATGGTCTGAAAGAAATCGTGGTACCTAGCGACTTCTTGAGTGACTTACGGAGCGATCTTAACTTGACAGTTACTCTTGAAGTAGACGCTTCGTTTTCTAATTTGAACGATATGTTTCGTATGGTATGTATCCCTGAATTTGTGAGCGAATACGTCACTGCAGTCTGCAGTCTCTCGGTCTCTGGTGGCCTGACATGTCTGTGATTAGCAAGAGGGCGTGTGGGTTCGTTCCTAATGATTATTAAATGTTTGAGTTTTATTTCTTGTTGGCGTTAGATCAGCGTCTTGACACCCAACGTGACCTTCAATGCGTCTACCACGCAGCAGGTGTGCACGAATTGTCAGAAGCTGTATCAGCAGTTGCAGAAGTCGTATACCTACTACTCGGACTCTCTGAAGGACTCCAAAACGCGCTGGTGTGCTGACATAAACTGGGCAGTGAGTGTTTATGAATAATTTATGCTGCGTGCTGGTTGACTTTGCTTGCAATTGTCATAGTGCAGTGTCATGGCATTCCCCGTCATTCAAACCAACTGCAGTCCATCATTGCGTAGGGCTATGCTCCGTTCCGGAAGAGCTACCGTCCATGGTTGTAGGGAGAAACAATCGACATGTCTTCATGTATTCGTGGCTTAAACATTTACATGTTTTCTTGTCTTCAAGTTCAGTCATTGTGCGTTCCGCTCCGCAAGGCGCGTGTTCTAGGTTTATGGTTGGTCACTTCTGTTTCACAGGTGAATGTTACGAGACACAGATGGGGTCGGTTCGGATGTGAGTACAAAGCTAGGGATTTGGAGTCGATCATTGCTTTGACGTGTTTCTTTTGCTTCCTACCGATTATCTTCTACATCGGCATCAAGCTGCATGCCGATGTCAAGGAAAGAAAGATTGGTAAGATGATCTTCGTCTTTGTTTAAATGCTTAAGGCCGTTTGTCGTTAACTGAAAATGGCTTTGTGTTTGTAGTTGCAACTATGTTTTGAATTTTTGTCTTTCAAGCCGTGCCTGTCTGTTATTTCTCATGGTGATAGTTTCTTTGACTGTTATCATAGACTGCTGTAGATTGATATATATATATATATATATATATATATATAATATATATGTGTATATATATGTGTATATATATGTGTATATATATATATATATATATATATGTATATGTAGATAGATAGATAGATAGATAGATAGATAGATAGATAGATAGATAGATGGATAGATAGATAGATAGATAGATAGAT
>QQSS02081981.1:0-17273 GCA_003687565.2 Craspedacusta sowerbii
AGATAGATAGATAGATAGATAGATAGATAGATAGATAGATAGATAGATAGATAGATAGATAGAGAGAGAGAGAGAGATAAATAAATGAAAACTTACTAGAAGTTGGCGTAAGAAAGCAGACTCCGTCCGTGCAGTCCCTTTCAGTAAATGCCAGAACCGGGCCAACGGCGACCATCACCGTTATCAAATAGCGCAATATCTGAAAACACACAATCTTAATGTAAATAGGTTACGAAGAATATCAATTATAAATTGTTGCAATTACATTACGAGGTGGG
The DNA here is from genome assembly GCA_003687565.2 of Craspedacusta sowerbii. NCBI lineage: Eukaryota > Metazoa > Cnidaria > Hydrozoa > Limnomedusae > Olindiidae > Craspedacusta > Craspedacusta sowerbii. The sequence goes on from QQSS02081981.1 coordinate 279, forward strand.
TTTCTCCGGTACCAGACCTCTGACCGGGACCTTTATACTGCGCTAACATTAAGTATTATACTTACCACGTGCGGTTCCCTCATCTCAACAAACAGTTAATGTCAATGCAAGTTTTTCTATATGCAAGAAGGAACATCTGAAAGTCGAAATAGAAAGTCGAGTCCCTTCCTCGGCAATAGCTGTAGCAATCTGATCACTGTAGCATATGTTCTCCGTAAGTGTCAAACTCTTCCTATTCTGATCTGAAGAGAAATTAGTTAAATTTTCATAGACTTTTGACACTCAAACGCTAACACAAATGGCTAGCCCTAATATCTGTGTCAAAGAAGGTAATGTTAAATTTATGACCTTGCTTCAGAAGAAGGAAAAAAAATTTCGGTTCATATATAATGCATTAGTCACTACTGTCAAGGGTATTCGCGGGTGCATACGCCTATCCTCTCCTGCTATTCCGTATATTATATATGTAAGTATTGACGCGTGACAATAACAAGACCATCAAACGACTAAAGCCAAACGTCTGAATTCCGCCAAAGAATTTCTTGAGCAACGCATGCCTAGACAAAAGTTCAAATTTCGAAATTTGCAGTTTTTCCCAGCAAAAGCAATGCGTCACTGTATATTCTTCCCAACCATATCATAATAAGTTAAGAAAATACCAAAAAACTTTTCCGTATGGAGGGGGTGCTAGGACATAATGCTTTCAAGTCATAATAATTGGAAGTCAGGTGACTACAGGCTTGTAGTCAATGCAGGTCCGGCGCAATCCCATCATCCAGTTTCAGTTGCATAGGATCTATCACAGAGGATTTAAAAAAAAACATCGCATTGACTATCAAATCGGCAAAACGGACCATGATGTGCATCTTTAAATGAAGTTATGCTGCATCTAACTCTAGCGCCGGCCCTTATTGGAGGAAATCCGATCGGAAGGTCAGAAAAAAAAATTGGGAAAAGAACCGGAAACCAAAGCAGAAGATCATTAAGCATACTAATGTGTGATGAATAAATTATGTCTCGCAAAAAGTAAAGTTCTCACATTGCTTGATATGTAGGCTATCAGAAAGGTCTATCTTGATTCAATGAAAGAAAAAGGATGCTAATAAATATCCGATGGCTATTATGGGAAATAGATAATTAATTTGAAGGATGCCTATTGTTCGAAGGTTTCACGAACATGATCTTGTCTCCAAGTTTGAAATACGGAGTAGTATTTTCATTGAAGGGCCCGCCGCTTGTGTAGGCACAAAAGTCACTTCCTATTAAAGGTTAATTTAAGGTTGCTTTAAGGTTAAATTTCAGGTTGCTCTATCCTATTGCTAGAGCAACCTTGAATTTTCTTTACTTGCACTAGGTTGCCATGATGAATAAGACTACGCTATGCTCTATACTTAAGTTCAGGCTTATTGCAAAAATAGCGTACGAATAAAATTTAACGGCCAAAAGCAAGTACACGACCAACAGCTCATCAGGTAAAGAAGTTAACTAAACCATTCATTTTTTTATGTCATTATTAGTAATTTGCTTTGCAGATACGTTCCTAGGAAGTAGAGCCCTTGGATGATGAAATTCAATGCTACCGGTGCAACCGTGGTATTCATTCCGGCTTTGTTGCTACTTAGCCTAAGCTTTATGTTTCCATAGTTGCGTCTGCGGCTTATGTCTAGCATGCAACCACCTTCATGACAAATTTTTCAAGAGCAGTTCATGAACTGCACCAAACGCCTATTTAGTCGATGGATATTTGAAACAATTCCGCCTGCATTAATTATGATGTATTTTAGGTCAATTCGCTCGAGATAAAGCAGTGCTGCATGGCTGAGAAGGGCCATATAGGCATACTGCAGCGTTCGAATCAACTTATTAATTTTGATATTAGTCTTGTCTGCTAGTTTTAACGATTACTTCTTTATATTTTTGTCATTCAATAATAGCAAAGCCTCAGTTTCTAAGTTTTATTTAGCGCTCTAAGAATCATTAACTAAGTAGTGGAATACGCAGAAAACACAAATGGTACAATATAACCTTCCGCCTCCAATACTTACATAAGAGTCGATAAGTTTCAGCGGAGATCCATGACAGGCTGTTACATTATCCTTAGTACTAAAAGCAACGAATCCGATGTTGTTTAATTTCCGGCGCCTTGGGCATCGCAATTTCCGGCGTTCTCCCTGAACTTCGAAAAAGCCCTTCTTCGATCAGTCATGTTTGGATCATTCATTCTTGGATCAGCCAATCTTGGATTTTTTGGATCATTCATTCTTGAATCATTCATTCTCGCTCTTGATTTTTCCTTAGATTTTAGATTTTCAGAGTCTGCAGCCCGTCACTACTTGGAATTCGCCAGCCATCAGCTGCTAAGAAAATATTTCCCAGAAAATGGCTTGTGTTTTAACTTAAAAGATGAAAATTTTAAACCGAGATGACTTGCAATGACATGTGCGGAATAACCTTTGTCGGATAGAAATTAGATAGGTTCAAATTTACCAACTTTGGGAACCGGCGAGCTGCCAATTCGGCTTAATGCCATCAAAACTTAAATCGCAACTATTGAAGAGGCAAAATGAGAGCTGATGACTTCAAATATTTAATCGCTATGAACGAGAAATCGTAATATTTTTACGAGTATTAAGAAAATCATATAAATAAATAATATAATAATGTAATAAATATTTATGGAACTAATGTCGGCACATGAAGCACCTCTTCAAGAATGCACTTTTAAATAAAGATCCTAATTTTAATCTTTTTAAAACCCAGCTTACCAAGATGTCGACTTTTTTACTTCTGATATAAAAATGATTCCATGCAGAAAATTGATAAGATGAGAATTGATGATAAAAAATCGATGAAAAAGAATTGATGATATTATATCAAAATGAGTCCCATAAAATTGCCAATTGCCTTTTTATGCATGAATGGCACAATCACAAACTGCCAATAGCTTTTGACAAATTCTTTCGCTATCGTTGTTCAAACGTCGGTACTAGGTCAGGCGATGTATACAGGCTTTCTTTACTTACTAAATGCACTGAGAAGTATGGGTCAAATAACATTACATACATTAGTGCTGCGCTAGTTAATCAGCATAAAAAATTAATTCTAAAATTTCCTCATCAAAAACATGCCTTCAAGAAAGAGTTTAGTGCCCTGATGCTAGCTGCTTATACTTAGCGTTATGTCATGTGTCGTCTCTCTTTTACTTAGCATTTTATTTGTATTCAGTTATTACTTGGGTTTTGGGCAAATTCTGTGATGAGAGCAGAAACTCTTTGTATATATTCCCTTCGACTTATTTTGATTGCTATAACGGACTTGTTTATGTTATATTTGATAATTTTACTATATTGAGTTATTACTTAGATTGTGGGTTATTGATATTGAGTATTAATATTGGTATTGAGTTATTACTAAGGTTTTGGACAATTACGTTAATAAGAGGTGAAACTCTAAGCATTTGTTTCTGTCAAATTATTATGTCCCCTTTCACGGACTGCAGTTTATATTGCGTATGAAAATTCTCCTTAAAGGCTTCTCCTTAATCGTTTACTATACTATTATCGTTGGTCAAACAGTCTCTTTGACGACGCGATTGTAATTTCTGAGTTAGAAATGGTGTCAGAGTGGCATCCTCGATCCTATTAGCCTTGGCTAGGAGGATGTCTCTCCCTCTTAATGCTTAATGCATTTCTTTCTGGTAGCCACACTTTAGCTCATCACATCAGCATTATTGATTGGTTTAATCTATCTTTGTTTTCATCTTTTACGCTCGTGTATGGATTGTAACTTTACGGAGCATTAATGAGGAAATAAAGACATTGTTGTTGTTGTTTTTGTTGTTGTTGTTGTTGTTGTTGTTGTTGTTGTTGTTGTTGTTGTTGCAACTGCCGAAGATCAATACAATGTAAGGAAAATATTTTGTCTGGATCGGTACCGTAATTCACGGAGGGTGACAGGTAGGGCTTATCATTTAGCAGCATTGCTAGGTTGTGGACTAAATCATCTCTAATTTCCTAGCATCTATGCGGCAGGGCTGGATCCTCTTTGATTAATTCATTTACTTGTGGCTTCCGTAAGGTTCAATATTCCTAAACAGCATGTGCAGTGCTAGCCATCTTACATGACGATTCAGCGGGGATAGTAATATCCTCATGTGGCTTCGATTCCCGCGAATTCCACGACACGCAGCAACTCAAAGAAGCCTCTTCAGCGAGCAAGGGATCACCCCATAGAGTACTATTGGATATTTGATAACTCCATGGGTCATCTATGAAAGTCCTCCATCGGTAAGAATGTGTTTCAGCCAAAAGTGAACGAACTTGGAGACGACACGGGTTAATTGCGATAGTGGACGTCCACATCGGTAGTGTTTTGTGTTCTCGAGTATTCTGTAGATAGCGTGTCTTGTTAAAATTCAAAGCGAAGTCGTTCTGTTTCGTTGTCATATTAATTTTCTTGCTTCAGCATAGAATTAGCATAATACTATTGCAAGTTAGCTACACGTACGTAGATATTGATGTGCTTGGTTATTGCAGTTTGTGCATGTGCAGCTTAGGCAAATAGATACTCTATACTTGTCTCTTTGTCAGTTAATTTTGGAGATATTGTTTGGAATTTTCCCCTGTTGTTTGTTGATAGTCTTCATCTTGCGGTTTTAAAACTGGAGCTATGTTTTTTTTTATTTATTACCACGGTAAAGTGGAGACGGGTCTGGACATCAATTCCAAGTTTTTGATTTTCTGTAATTTTTTTTCTTATTATGTGGACGTTCACAATGCAGGAGGTGGCAAAAAGTCAGCAACATTGCGCAAGGGGAAAAGGGGGAAAATTTGGCCAAAAATTAGTTGACATTATTAATGACCAGAATGGATTATTCTGTTACTTAATGTTTTCAACATGACCAGAGCAGCCAAGATTCCCATGTGCTATATGTTTTAGGTCTCATAGGCAAATTAAAGGTTTACCACCTTTCTGTTGTTTTCGTTTATTTATGCTCATCATGCTGGCTTACGCACTGAAACTTAACTTGTGGCTGGGTTGGGTTTTATTTCATGAGTTTTCCCAGACATAGAATAAACATTATGGGTATTTTATCTAAACTTTCTGACCAAAGTGAAGATGGTATGAGGTTTTAGTTTATAGTAATAACTTTTATTTTCTCATGTGTTAGTTTGAATGCTGTGTGTATTATGTGGTCTCTTTGTATGTTGGCTTTCTTTTAGAAATGTTCTATGAACTCGTGTACCTTGAACTGTGTCATTGTGAAAGCTATTATGAATTGATAAGTAAGAGTAGCTCTGTAAAAGATGTGGTTTAATTTTTTAAGTTGTATGAGATGTTTAATGGTTGTTTATGTGTTTACGCAATTCTGTGACATCGATTCGCATAATAGGCTCTCATGCTTTTTGTTACATCTCAGTATGCGTAAATGTCATATGAATTTTTTGAAAGTTAATTTATTCTGGGGTAAACAGTTAAGCTCTAAGACTTTTAACAGCCAGAAATTTTAACAAATGTATTAGTAGATGCTACTGTTGCAAATGCTGGAAAAGAGTTAGTAGATGAGGCCAGTTTAATCAATGGCCATGGAAGCCATTATATAGCTGCAAAGCTCCGCTTGGCACTATTAATGTGCATGTCTATTTATTTCTCTCGCAAGCAAGGATAAATACAAGTGCATCAAATTACTAAGTAACTGAGAGAGTAAGTGAGTGACTCAAATCTGAGTTAATCTATTTCAATTAGTAGATAAATTGCACTAATCAATAGACCTAGATTTTTAAGCCTTTGCTTTAGGCTTTCAGGGCATCGCAAAATTTAGTACATGAGAATTATAGCCATGAATAGGTAAGCTATAAGAGATTTTAAAAGTTGTCATTTCTGAGTTAGGCCTCAAACTGTGAAGTATCACATAGGAAAGTATTCAGTATTTTGCTGATTGGCAAGCTTAAATTTGCATAAACTGTAATAGTCAGAGAGCAAATTGAGCTTTTAATTTGTAAAATATATCATTTAGCAAGAGCTTCTAAAGTTCCGATGGCACCAATTAATAGCTTGTCTGTCAAGAGAAGGTTGCACAAATTAAGAGCCACTGCTCTTAGTTGGTAACCCTTTCAGGTATTATATATGAAACTGTTGTCTTTGTTTTAGGAAGCGTACATAAGGCTAGCCATGTAATTGTTTAATAGGTCAGTAAAATATTCATTGGTGGAATCGCTTTCATGGTGTATCTTTTATGTTTTTTTTCACACAGTATTTCGGGTTTTGAAATGAATGTTTATGATTTAGTTAGTGAGTAATGGCCAATGGTAGCGAGAGCATTAAGATGGCGTTTAAGCATGAGAGTGATGACTGCAGTCGAGCATATCCTCGTCATCGTCAAGACACTCTCAGATGGAAGGGGTGGGGCTATAAAGACTGTGAATTTCAACTAAGAGACGATGGAATTGTCGAGTTTCGTGGAGATCGTTACCCAGCCCTTGCTAACGAATTGCTGCCAAAACTAGGACCATGGTTTGAAAAGAACTGTGATGCAGATTTAAACCTGAAATCTCCTTGTAGAGGAAAGCTGAATGTAGAAGATTATCCAGAGCCTGTAATCAATGCAAATTTTATTGATTCGATCAGCAAAATTGGTGTGCATTCATTCGATACAGAGGACAGAATCATTCATGGTCATGGGCAAACTGTATTTGAAGTCTTTGATTTGCGTTACAGCAAGCTTGCGCGTATCCCGGACATTGTGATCTGGCCACAGTCCCATGACGATGTTGTAAAGATTGTTGATGCTGCAACGGCGTGGAATGTGTGTATAATTCCTTTTGGTGGTGGTACGACTGTCTCTGGAGCAGTGGCTTGTCCTGCAGAAGAATCTCGAATGATTGTGTCTTTGGACATGACTGATATGAACAAGATACTTTGGTTAGATGCGGAGAATTTATTGGCGCACTGTGAAGCAGGAATCGTTGGACAAGATTTAGAGCGAAAACTTAACGATCATGGTTTCTGTAGTGGCCATGAGCCCGACTCAATGGAATTCAGTACTCTGGGTGGATGGGTTGCTACACGTGCCTCTGGGATGAAGAAGAATATGTACGGCAACATTGAAGATCTGGTTGTGCGAATAAGAATGGTTACGCCGAAGGGGGTAATGGAGAAGCGTTGCCAAGTGCCTCGTATTTCCGCAGGTCCTGATATTCATCACATAATGCTAGGCTCTGAAGGCACGCTTGGTGTTGTGACTGAGGCTACCATCCGTATACGTCCTTTGCCTGAATTAAAGACCTACGGTTCGGTTGTTTTTCCTACATTCGAGGCCGGAGTTCACTGCCTAAGAGAGATAGCGCTGCGGAAGTGTGCGCCTGCTTCTATTCGGCTGATGGACAACGAGCAGTTCCTCTTTGGCCAGGCTCTTAAAGCAGGAAGTACGCCGTTTTGGACGCGCATCGTGGATGCAATCAAGGCCTTTTACATTACAAAATTTAAAGGATTCGATCCGTCAAAGATCTGTATTTGCACATTGCTGTTTGAGGGCTCCCGAGAGATCGTCGAAGAGCAGCAAACGAAAGTTTACGACACCGTGCACAAGTACGGTGGGATTCCAGCTGGCGAGGCGAATGGTAAGAGGGGCTACACTCTGACGTATGCTATCGCTTATTTGAGAGATTTTGGACTGGACTTTCACTACTTAGCCGAGAGCTTTGAAACCTCGGTGCCCTGGGACCGTGTCATTGATCTGTGTCGGAACGTGAAAATCGAAATCTACAGAAAGTGCGAAGAGCTCGGAGTCAAGCGACGACCCTTTGTCACGTGTCGTGTCACGCAGACCTACGACGCCGGTGCTTGCATCTACTTCTATTTTGGTTTCTTGTATTATGGTCTGCCGAATCCTTTAGAAGTGTATGAGCACGTAGAAAACGCCGCTCGGGAGGAGGTTCTGAAGAACGGTGGAAGTATCTCGCATCACCACGGCGTTGGAAAAATTCGCAAGCAGTTTCTTGCTAAGACCCTTACTGACGCAGGCATCAATGCTTTAGAAGGTCTGAAAAAGTCGATCGATCCTCAAAATATTTTTGGGGTAAACAATTTGTTGTAAGAGGTTATTTCATCTTAGGTTGGTCGCCTCATTTTGATTGTCTTAGTGTGTCGATTTTGAATTGTTTGTTTGTTATTTAACTGCTAGGGAGACATTGATAAGCGTGTTCATTCGATATTGGGTAGGGGTCGCTTGGAAGAATATAGGGGTATTCCGTTGAAGAATTGCTCCTATCAATTGGCACTGAAGGTTGTGTCTCTTGTTCTGCGTTCTTGAACGAGATAAAGCTACTAATATGGGCCATAAGCGTTTGCTTCTAGAGGAACTGCTGAACTGCTCCGTCCTGCTTCGTAAAATTAATCCTTGTAGAGCGCTAGCTGTGCATAAAGATATGCATGGAGTTCTGTGATTGTTGGTGTTTGGTTTGCCGTTGTTGTTGTTGTTGTTGTTGTTGTTGTTTTTGATTGTTTGTTTTTTGTTTTCTTGTACCCTTAGCTTTTAAACAGGACGGGTAAGCAGTAGTACAGTAATATCGATTCGGGACGGAGTGCTATACTTGAAGCAGTATTTTCTTTGCTGGGAGTGTAGTGTCCTTCCAGGAAGATATGGATTGAGCTGCATGATATGGGTCTGGCAAAGTCAGGGAGGAGTGTCCATTACTAAAGGTTTCATTTGCCGTGTCTTAGCGCGAAGATCTTTTGCTAATCTTTTTCTCTAAGTGATGAAACAGCGAGGGTGTTGGCTAGAAAGATTTCGTAGCACAAATCTGCAGTTCAAGGAGAGTGTTGGATTCTAAGCATTTCCCTTCTTTCTCTAGGATATTGTTTCCTTTCTAGATAATTTGTCCTTCATGTCTATCCAAACGTTAAATCGTGAAATATTAAGTTTCATACGTTACTAGGTCATTTTTTTTTTAGAAGCTTATAGCTATCGTGTGAGTATTCAAATAAGGTTCGAGCGCTGCATGATTCGGCCAAGTGCGAAACAAATTGCGAGAATAGGCGTCATCTCGACATCCAGGCTTGCAGACGAAGCATATAGAGATTCCCTAGCATAGCCAGATCCTCTGCTCATAGATAAGTTGCCCCGAGGGATACGAACAAACGCAATATGAATATTTGCTTCAGTGCTTGTGGTCCACTGTTAGGCAAACTCGCCGCAGCTGCCACGAGATCCGAATATATGTTTGTGTTTTGGTTATTGTTTTGGCTTATCGTGGCTCGAATGGTCGCAGATTCTTAGACGATCAAAAAACTAGGAAGGTCTTGTGTGGAAAGTTTGAAATTAACACTGGAAAATTTTCTACTGCCATTGTGAATTATACGCGAGCCTTGGTAGTCGCCATCAAGGCTACGCGGCTGCTTATGCGTTGGCTCGTGATAATGAACATTATGCGGCCTGGGTCACGACTGAAGGTGTGATTTCTTACCTTGCCAACTTATCCAAGATGGATGCAATGCTGGCATGCAATACGTTTTGCGAATAGACCAGGAAGTTTTATTTACGAATCCAAGTTTGTGATAGCTTTCGAATGGGTGGCCATTTTGAAGAGCTTAAAGTTGTCGTATATTTATGCGAAGCTTCTGCCCCACCCCTTTCTCGTGGAAGCAGGCGCTGTAGTGCTGGAATCGGGCAACAATTGATATTGAGTTTTTGACACTTCCATGATTTTCACAAACTTTTGAGACGACCTGCTGACCGTCAACTCCATATTCTAAGCAGGAAAGAGCCTCCAGTGGTACAAGAAGGAAGGGCTAATGGACTTAGCATTCTTCATACTCGGACTTTGCAAAAATTTTGTGAAATTCAACCTGGCGTTATTAATCTACTCGATTAAACAATGAATAAAGTCAAAGCTAGCAGCTAACGGATATTGCGTAGGCGATGAAAGCAAGCTAGTGACCCAAGCACTTATACCAGATTTCACTATTTCGCGCAACCTATTGAATCAGCCAGAAGCTCATGAAAATGTATGCTATCGATTCGCATGGATGTCCACCGCCACGAAGACCTTAGTTTATGCGCCATACAACATTACAAGAAACTCCGTAGACCTAACCCATACAAACAAATTTCCCTAGAGCAAAATTATATATATATATATATATATATATATATATATATATATATATATATATATATATGTATACATATATAAACTAGACGATTGTCCGATATGACTATAGGATACCATAGTGTCCTATAGGATACAATACTGCGTGTGGTAGTATTACGCTGTATATGCTATGTATATATAGCGCCATACATACAGGGCTTGCCATATTACGTATCTTGCTCCGATTCACATGTCATGTAGGTATCCTAAAGCATAAGTCCTAGCGTTGGAAAATCATGCTCAGAAAACTCCGCTGACTAAAAACTAGCTGCCTGTAAGAGTATTCCCTTGTGCAATTCATGTGAGAGAACATGTGCAGGCTCGAGTAGAACAGATGCTGAGTAGTCTTCGTTCGTTGTAGAAGATCGTTGTAGAAGATAGATGAAACTCTTGCTGTTGAAACTGTTTGTTGTTCACCACCCGTCACTTTTGGTCTTACCATATATACAAAATCGTGCCGTTTATATACGCAATATAGAAACTAATCAATTAACCCACACAAATTGTTTGCAAATTATGTAGAATTAGAAATAATGGCTTAGAAATAGAAACACTAACAGAAAGTACGCATGCCAAACTGATTAATATAGCTAACAGAAAGTAACGCAGTTGAAACTACTTTCATAAAGAAGTTGCCTGAAGGAAGTTCACTGAGGTCGTTCTTGACATTATGGTCAGAGCAGTCTACTAAATTGATAAGCGGCGACCTTTGCATACCTTAAAGCTACCATTTACTCGTCAATCTACGATTGATCATGCCGACATTCCGCAAAGGTCTGTATGGCGGCAGCTACACGCGAGGATACCTCAATTACTTGCCTTCGAATAATTTTTTTACTTCATAGAAAATTTCAATTGCTTGAAGATTGCTCGAGGCTGTTAAGGAAAGGGTTAGGACTAGGGTTAGAATTATTGTTATCGTTTGAGTTTGGGTTTTGGTTACAGTCAGACTTAGGTAATAATTTCTGTAAGCAAATAATAAATAATATAAAATTAATAACAAATAAATAAAAAAATAACATGCGAGTCCAAGCTACTCGATCATTAACGACTGCAGAACGTTCGCCATCTTGTAGCATAGCTTCCGCGAGATTACGTCACATCACACCAATCGCAATGAACCGTTTATTGAGGAGTTTACTGCAGATTTATGCCCTCTGCAGATGCACTCCAGAATAAGTCAGCCGCAGACCAAGGCACATTAAATACACTTCTTTGTAAATTTAGGAGCCGAGACCCGTTTATGAGAGATAAACTCGCCTTGCTTCTTCCTTTGAAGAAATTTCTTTGCATCAGCAAGACTTAACACATTCGCACGTAGTGCTGAAAGATCTTACATCAAAGTAAGCATATAAGACATGCTGACCAAGAGCTTCAAGTTCATGAATCTCTCGAGGCAAGATATTAAATTCGAACTTGTGAAAGTCCCCGAATAAATCTGGGAAGCGCTTCATGAAACAGACAGCAACTTTATAAAGTATCAACACACTTAATCGTATGACAGAAATCCTTGACCTTTTTGTAAACAATTTGATAGATTTTAGCATGGAATTATGCGTGTGGAAAATTACAATTTGTTATTTGAAGTTTGGATACGCAGTCATCGAAACCGACCCTGTCCCCTTTTCTCCAGGGGTACCGCCCATACGTGGGTGAAATTGTGCTTATTTGCAACTTACATTGTGTAAAAATATTACTCTAACCAGTTTCAATTGGCTAACAAGTTGACAAAACAAAAATCAGGTCTTTTTAAGTAATTACACTGCTGATGTTCGCTGAAGTCATATTCCTTGTCCAAGCCTCTGCATGAAACTTTGTTATACAAAATTGTGAATACATGTTTACTAGCGATTTCTTGGAAAATACCTTAGTGTTTGGGAGCATATGTAGCATGGGCAGCTACACACCAAACAAAGTTATCAAGAATTCATCGATTGCAGAAAAGAGCAGCACGGATTATCATGCATGCAGACCATTAATGACACTATTAAATATGCTATTTAGAAGCACAATTAGCAATCAAATAATTAACAAGCACAAGCGTGGCCAACTTCCTTCACTCCATAAAGAGAGTTTTCACAAGGTTAACCATGCATATGACACTAGACCATCCAGGTATGGGTATAAGGAAAATGCTCCTCTTAGCCATAAAAAAATCAGTATTATGATACGTGGGCCTTATATCTGGAATCGTTTTAAAAGCAACAAGGCTAAAGATAGCAAAACAATAGATATGTTAAAAAAAGGAGACCAAAAGATTTGTTTCTGGAGTCATCATATCCATTATTACTATATTGAAAGCCTGAAGACGCTTGCAATATCTGCTCGTTGAAAATTCTCATTCTTTTACGTTGTTCTCATAAAACTCGTCTTACTTTGACGAGTCAGCTGACTCGTCAAAATCACCATTATTGATAGTCACACAATAAGAATATTTAACTGTCACACTACCTCATAGCAATCGCCAGTTAAGCAATGCTCGTAAACCAGAACACCCTTCTGCTGCTTATCATTTACGGGAACCATTACCTATGTTGTTTAGAAGCAATGGTACGCCACTTCAGGTTAACTGCCGAAGCCACCGTTGCCTCATAAGCTTGGTATCTTTTTTTTTTATGGGTCCGGTTGCCCGGCGGTTACCAGCGAAGCAGGCTGGGCCGTTTTCTTTCAGTTAACAACAATATAAATGTTTTTATAAAAATGAAACAAAATCGTGCAGTACGCACTTGACGCGACGTCGTACGTTATTTTCTAAAGGAGTGTCTGCGCCTTAAGACACAGCTCTATTATAACTCTGTTATAACTTCCTGAGAAGGTATTAATCTATTCAACGAAATATTTAAAAAGGTCTAATATTGCCCATCGATCGAAGACGAGCTGCTCTTGCATCCGACGTCGTCTTGAGAAACTCCAAACGTCAATAGTAAAAGTCAAACGAAAACGCTATTGCAAAAACTAAAGTAAAAAAAGAATTACAAATATAAAGCTTTCCAAACACGACTTTGATTTGATTGATGCTGCGGCTGCGATTAAAACGAGAGGTTTCAAAGATTCACCTTCCAGCGGACTACGTGAGTACCCAGAAATGCAAGCTCTGCAAAGCTCCGGAAAGTTACTAAATAAACATATTTTGTACAAGGCACTATTATAATGGCTATAGAGGTTAGCAAATTCAAAAACGCGTAATCAAAGTGTCATGGGATATTTCCCCCAGAGAGCTGTTTATTAGAGACTTTTCTTTGAATGTTTCAACGTTGTGCTTCTGTTTAGCAATATGATATTTAATATTTATAAGTGATTGAGTAGCCTCCGTAGTGTCTGCCAAGTTTGGATTGGTGTATCGCTTGAGTTCTCATGAAATATTCTACACCTTGTGGTCCATATAACATATACTGGGTAAGCTATTAACGTGGTCGTAAGCTTGCGCTGGCTTACGCTTCTGTCGGTCTATTCGAACAGATCTCCATGCATGAGATGGGGTCATAATCTTGGTATCTCTCCTCCTATTATACTTCCCTATAAACACTAATTATACGAAGCCCTTAAGAAAAGTCCTTATAGAGTATAAACTCTGCTAATGGTGCCCCATGAAAAGACCCACGGTCTTCTAGGGGCGCCATGCCCGGAAGCAAGTAAACTGGACTAATAGCAACTGTATTATTTGTATGCATTACGAAGTGTATTATCCTTTGTTTGAAATATTTTCGATGGTGAATAACTAACTACAAGTACCTATGCACAAAAATGTGCATCTAAGGTCGTGCAGTAAGGAAGTTTGAGTATTCATTGCCTCTAGATAGACTGTGTGAATCTGTGCGTGTGCGTGTGCAAGGTGTAGATTTGGTAGATTGTCGCCAAAACAAGCGCAAGTGTGGAGGGATCTTGCTTTACGGACGATGAGTAACTTATTTTGCCCCTTTGCCTTGCTAATAAAGGTAATTTCTTTAAAGCCTGCGGTTGCGAACCTTAAACAAAATGGATGTTTTACCAAACTCGTTTGGTAAGGACTACAACTTCCTATACTTACAGAGATACCTGCGACCTTTTGATAGAACGTACATTGAGTGAAAAGAGAGACGAGCATTGCCTTACAAATAGTTACCGGGTTATGCAAGTTAATGCTACATGTATGTATATACAGAAAGTCAAACAAGATGCTCAGGTAATATGAGCTGATATCTTCGACATCAGTTGTGTCTTTGCTTGGCACGCGTCTGCACAAGGCAAGCATCACTAAAATTCTCCTCGAAAAGCCTACTAAAACGCTCGTCTATAGGTACGGATAGGTACAAGGTATTATAAGCGATAACAAACTACAAGCCAATATGTTTCTATAGACTTGCACGGATTCGCTTATAAACTGCTGCGGATAGGTAGGGGTGAGTGTTAGTTATAAGCATTAATGGAACTAAGGGGGATTTTTGTCGGTATCACTTGAAATTTGCCACCTTTACGTGTCCTTGATTACCGATCCAGACTATCTCTTGTTGTTTGTTTGCTTAAATTCAACCATCGATTAAGTTGGGAAAATCTTTCTACGAAAATCCGGGTACTTACGGCAAATGTGGTTATGCGTGTAATGAAGCACTTTTGGAATACTAGTGAGGCTCCAGGTTAGGACAAATACAGGTATCTTTGAATCCTCGCGAATTGCGCAAATGGAATGGATTTGAAGATAGCTGGTGGATGATCCCTTTCTGAAATTAAGAAAGCATGCGCACAAGTCGGTTTTTCGAGTAGAACTCCGTGACAAATCTTCTTCCGACCAACTTAACGTTCACGAGGCAAAATTAGAAAATCCAAAATCTTCGCAAAACGAAGGAAATGGCCTAGGTTGTCCTCTCTTCCTTCACAAGCAAATAATCTGTCGTCGATGTAACGGTGCCAGCATATGGATGACTTTTCAAAAAGGCGTCGATTGCTATTAAGTGATCTCGAATCAAACAATCGCATAAAATTGTTTGCGTAGTTAACTGGAAAGGGAGTGCCCATAGCTGTGCCCTGCGTCTGATTAAACAAACCGTTGTCGAATAGCATGTTCTTGCTTGTAAGCGCTGTCTCTATTAGTGACGTGTGATGGTAGTGGGAATGGTTTTCCCGTGATGCTTTTGCAAAAAATGCCTTGCATGTTGAGATACGATCTTCGTAACCTACATTGCGATCCAGGGATATAGCATCCATAATCCCAAGTCTGCAGGGTTCACGGTTTCTGGCAGAGGATCTGTCGTGTCCCTAATAAACGATCGCACTATTTGTACAATTAGCTTTAAAAGTGAATCTGTGAACTCCGAAAATTTGAAAGTCCGTGACTCATATCCAATGCAAATAGGCCTTTATCGCGGCCTTAACTCCAGACTTATGAACTGTACAATACAATAAGTTGCGCAATGCTTAGGAGACTTGTAAAAAATCACCGCGCGCCAAAATCTGATTTTGAGTAAAGCTTGGCGGCCTCAAGCCTTCGCGGTTACTTTGAGATACTACTACGCTCGAAGATCCCCGAAATCTGCCCTGTTCCAGCAACGTCAGACTCGAAGTAGATTGTTTTGAATGATACTTAAAAAAAAAATATGGCATGTTCCCGTGCATTATGCAGGTTAGTAGTTGGATTGTCTGGGTTATCGAAGATTTTAATTTGATCATGGATATTAATACACTGTGTTTGAGGTGTAGTTAGGCAAATATTTAGCAGTTTTGAAGCTGTTGTCACATATGGCACTAGATATTATGTTTTTTGTATTGAGTTATTATCAACAAGATGAACCATATGCAGAAAATGTTGCAAAAGTTTTCAAAAGCTTTCAAATTGCTTGGAGTCGCTAAGTAGTAAGGAGTTAATTATTTTCAGCATCTATCAGGGTTGCAAGTTATTGTTAGACATCTTGTTTTTTTGAAAAAGTAATAAAAATTTAGCATATGGGCGCCTAGGACTTCATTCGTTCCTGTATCATTCGTACCAATTTTTGGCTTTTTTTAAGTTCCTAGATGCATCAGGAAGCTTAGCTTGTAGCAGCTTATTTCTTGCTCTCGTTGCTGTGTTTCTGTCTGAAATTTATACTAGACTTTTATTACTCGTTTTTGGGTGACATTTTGGCTCTGGATATTATGTTGTTCAATTTTAGAGGATGAATTTTAACAATTTTTGGCATCAGGTCTTAGCCTAGATAGCAGCAGCTCCTTTTGTCATTAAATTTACAAAGATGAGCAATTGGTCGACCTGCTTATGTCGTTGAAGTTGTTTTGCATCTATGGTCATAAAGAAACATTTTTTTGGGTTTCGTGACATTTGCTTATCTCTTGCTTAAGGAGCTTGCAGTTTTATAGGTGAAGTTCTGCAAATAAGATTCCATCTTTATTTAGTATATTTAAATTTCGCTTTACTGACGTTGCAGTGTTTTCCTTGTTACATCTGCTCCATAGGTTTGCTGTAAGGAAATGTATGGAGCAGCTATTTCTCTGTTGCAATCTTTGAAATTATGGCAACTGAAAACTTTCCAGTCTTGCCTTGTGAGCAAGCAAGAAATTTTACCAGGAAGCAAATGTTTATGAAGGTAATGGCAGAGTATTTTTACAATACCCAATTTTTGTTCAAAATTCCTCATCCATTTTGGTTGCTGTTTCAGTTAATTTTTGCATATATGGATTTCCCTCCTTAAGCTCCATCAATTTGTGCAATTAGTATTACCAGCAAAGTCACTGTGCACCTCTGAGCCTAAAAATCATTTTAGATCCTCATGTTCTTTAAGCACCGGGAATCAGGTTTTCGTATCATACATACATACATACATACATACATACATACATACATACATACATACATACATACATACATACATACATACAT
>QQSS02082092.1:0-17273 GCA_003687565.2 Craspedacusta sowerbii
ACTACTACTACTACTACTACTACTACTACTACTACTACTACTACTACTACTACTACTACTACTACTACTACTACGTATTTCATTCGAGTAAAGTTGGTTGGCTTACTCCGTGGGCCACGCTCAGACCCAAGCGAATATTCGGCGCCATTCGCATTGGCACTACGCATGCGCGCTGTACTGACACGGTTCATACGACATCGGAACCGATCAGAGTGGAGTTTAGTTTCCGCGAAGTTTGTGTGACCATACCTGAGTAGAGAATGTCACGTGAGCGCGAATATTTCGCTTCGGCAACTTATCACAAGCGCATGAATTCTTATTACATGGCGTCACCTGCGTTTATCTTGTTAACTTTTTAATCGCAGATTTATGGTGGTCAAACTTATAAAAGATCAAAAGCTGATCTCAGTAATGACAAAAAGATAAACGCTACTTATGGCAATTTTCAATTTTTTTCCTTCAGAACAATTTCATTAGCAAGTTTTATGTATTATCTTTCCACCAGCATATCAATCTTTTCCACCCACAACAACCATCTAACATTACGAATTACCCCGACTGGAGATGAAATTGCTAAACTGCCTAACTTGTGCGGAAGGCCTGCATGATTTGAGGCTGCACGGAGTCGGATTTGCATTTAGCTGCGTTAATCAGAGATGGTGATAAAGCATTATCTATTATTAATTTTAAAAGTGAATTCGCAGACGAAACCAACAAACGTGCACGCCACAATGAATGCAGCAATCATGTTTTTCTAAAAAAAAAATGGAGATATGGGCAAGCATTGAAGTTTGTGCTGGTGGCTGCTTGGTAATAGCCAAGGATTTGCAACAAGGCAGATCGCCACTTCTTTTAACATCTCGTATCGCTAAGCCATATTGCATTTCATTACATTATACAATATTATATCCTCTATTATTTTACCGTAAGTCTCACAAACAAATGCAATACATATATATATATATATATATATATATATATATATATATATATATATATATAATATAAGTCATACATAAGAGGATTTTTTTGAGGGTATTTTAATAGCCGCTTTCAGTTGAATCTACAATTTGCAGTTAAATAACTATGTGTGAATAACCTCGTTAGCCCAATGTATGTATTTAAGTCCGATTTTTTTGGTAATTTTACAACAGCGCTGTCAAGACTAGAGCAAAAGATTGATTTTTCAGACGTTGCCCTCGGAAGGAAGCTTATAAGTTACATACGCACCCAATAAAAGACTCAGCAGTCAAACACTGATAGATGCTAGCCGTCGTAAAAAGTGAAGAAAAGCATTTCTCACCTTTGCTTTGGCTAACGCATTCGTTGCTACTGAAATGACAAAACTCTCATCCCTGTGAAGGCTGCAGACTTTCCCAGCAGAGCCTCCCACGCACTCCTTGCTTGAATTATTAAACTCCATTTTCCTCACTCACGTTTTCTAATGCTGTTCAAAGTTCATGCACTCTCTCTCTCTCCCAGGAATTTAAGTGTGCCTTGGTGGCTATTCGTCTTATATTGAATGGGTCTGGTTCAAATGCTAGACACGTTAAGCTAGTTGCTAAATTATTAATAATGCATTAACTATATACGCCAGCTGACCTGTCGACTTCTGTTTGACATGATGCGCAATCTCTTAGTGGAAACGTGCCCGCTTGCATGTTTGCGACTTAGCAAGTGACCTTGGAGCTTCGTATCCAACAAATATCGAAGTCCTTGTAGCCACTCTATTGCTCCAAGAATTCACTGCAGCGCTGCCCCAGGACTTGGTAATGCATGCATATTATTGTAATGTTTCTGTTATTGTGGCTAAGAATCTCTAGTCTAGAAGATTTTCATCGCAAGGTACGTTCTCGAAAGAACCACTCTAAACGGAGGATCGACAAATAGTCAAGCTTGAGATTCTGTGCTAACTCATAAAGAATTCGCACGCACTTCTTGCTATTACCTGTCGCGTGACATCAGTACAAATTTTTTCGTCGCTTGGCCCTTCTCACCAGAATCTCTTAGAAAATGACTTTGAAGACCAAGAATTTCTGCTCGTGAGGCTGGTGTAAAAGATGACGGATGGATTAAAAAGGTTAATTCCAGTCTTTGAAGTTACTGTATTTAGTGTAAGCGCAAGACTCCGTTTGTCCTGCTAAAGTGAAGTGCGTCGTTGACCGCAGGAGATGTGCAGATGAAGCTGGACGTTAGCACAAAGGGACGAATTTCCCTGATAATGAACTTTCGGATTATACAATAATAATAGTACTGCTTCTTCTGTAGGAGCATCTTCGTAGTTCAGTGTAAGGACAATGATCACTTCCTTCTTCACCGTTGTTCACACTTCATCTTTTTGGCGGTACCTTCCGAGTGAAGAAATTTCCATATCTCATAGAAGAAGATTCCCAATTCAAAACGATTCCCATTCCGCCAACCATTCTCTCACACCAAAGAATTCGTCACAGACATTGGATTAACATTCAATCAATCAATCAATCACTGAACCAATATTCACCAAATCAGGCCATCATTAAGCCCTGCTACTGATGACCAATCAAGCCGATTCCCACCATAGCATATGTTAAGAGAAGATACATTTCTTAACCAAGACGGACCTTTACAATCATCGCGAAATAGCTTAGATATGTACGTATTCGCAAGCATGCAAGGGATGGTCATACTTCGATCTAAAGCAGGGGTCTCCAAACTTTTGAGCACGCGGGCCGTATTACAGGACATAGTAAAGCATTATTAATTTAATTAATTCGCGAGTGATAATTTGTGACCTTAAACGAAACGAATCAAAAACTTTCGTGTTTCCTTTCGTTGATAAAATGCTTCCGCGGGGCCGGAATAAAGCCCTCGCGGGCCGTTGCTTGGAGACCCGTGATCTACAGTATAGGTTAATCGCGTGACGCAGACAGACCCTATGCAAGCTCGTGCGAGGACAAAGCTTGCCACAGGGGGACTTCGACAGGCGAGTTATTTCCTACCTTCGCGCAGCCTCTTGAATATACGACGAGTTGTCTCCGTCGAAGTTTGCCGATTAGCATCTTCTAGTATACAATCGATGCGAACATTATGAACGCAAATCACTTTTCGTGTCGGCCAAGCTCGGTGGAGGACTCAATTCAAAGTTCCGCGGATTTCAAGCCTAGCACTCGTTTCGGTGCTAGAGCGTCGCGACCAATCCTCCCGGGAAATAAGGGTGATCATACTCTAGACTAGACTTCTGCTTACTTCAATTAGCCACGCCTAACTTCTGACGTTCAAGACTAGACTCTTTGCCTTACGATACTTTAGTTTACGACACTAGAGAGTTGATTAGTGCAGAGCCGCAACGAAGAAAAGCGTACTTAACATCCCCAAAGCTAGAGTAAGCTGATTGAAGAACTGATTCCGATCAAGCGCACAACAGACGGAGCTTAAATGAAAAATAGCGTTCACTTGAGATTGTTGGCATGCTTGGTGCGAAGTTTTCAAAACTCTATGGCATGGGTTCAACTTCCACTCAGGATCAAAGCAATCCTTGCCCCCAATCGCCAGACCTACCAGTTTCGCGCGACATGCACACGTACATCGGCCGACCAACTAGGAGAGCCTCCACGTGGCGGTCGGTGAACAAGCAGGATATGTGATAATTTTTTGGGCTACCCTGTTTGGCGAATCTCCTAAGGAGGCCAAACCAGCAACTGTATGACTTCGTCGTCCGCTGGGAAGGTCTTCACGAAGAGTGCCTCCTGGTAACAGGGGACAGTGCAACGTCAGTTTCAGGATCGTTGAGCATCGACCAGTCGTCTGAGTCTCCCTTTGAGGGCACGTAACTATCTCTTTAGCTCGTTGAGAGGCCCAACCAACATCCGACGACTGGCATCACTTGCTGTCAACGACGATCGATGGACTACGCATACGGCGAAACTCCTGGCTCTTCACCAACCAAACAACCAACACTTACATCAACTAGTGTACAAGCACAACTATCTAGGTAGAATTGGCTTTAGACAAATGCTTCATGGCAGATAATTTCGCCAAAGGCTGTAAGACAGAAGCAGCGCGTCACGAGTTTTAATCCAACTCGACGAAGAAGCAAGCCACGAAAAACTTGGAAACCTTACTACTCCAAAATAGATCTTCCTAAACCGCACATATGCACTACTAAAAATTGCTTTAGCCAGCCGTCTGTAAATCAAACCATCACGTTTGCCATCATCGACCACGCTCGAGAGCATAAACAAAAAACAAAGCACTTATGCAACCCAGACGCTCTGACTAAACGACTTGGCGATGCTACATAAGACGAGTTTTTTTTTCGCTTAGGCCAACGCCACCGTCTCGCCACGCGACAGGTCAGAAGCACGATACACCACGACGTCACTGGGTTCCAGTCATCATGGACGACCGGATTGTGTGACAAGGACACTGGTACGAACAGGAAATAGCGTTCCACTTCAATAACGAAAATCAACAAAATTCAAAGTTCAAACGATCCCCATGCAGATGCTCCACGTACGAAAATTATGCAGCTTACTAAGATACAAATTATTATAAAACCATTGACGATGTCTACAATATTTTCTGTACAGTACTATACAGAACGCATTAATACCTGTTTGCAACAAGACGAACGAAAAATTAAAGAAAAGAGCCATAGCACGACATCAAGCTGAAAACACGTCTACTCTTACTGACTAAACGGACGATCAGCTGCGCAAATTCTCTATAAAATACACCTAAAAAAAATCACAAATAGGTCTAACTTCCGTACACACGAAATTGCCGACACGAACAACCGAAGTGAATAGAAACCAGGTCAGGACACACACAAACACACACAGAAGCTTGGCGAGCGCCCGGGTTTCACTTCATACTTTAACCAAGCCCAGCTGCCAATCCTCGAGCAGCCTTCCGACAACATGGACAGCTAATCGCAAACATGGCTCATGAAAAACGCGCACACGAAGTGAAAGAAGATGATCAATGTCAGCAAGCACAGTAAATTACGATTAACTATAACAAAACTAACAACAATAAACTAATAATATCATTACCTATTAAAGAAAAATAAAAATAAATATACACCATAGATTATCGAGCCAGGGATGAGCTTTTCCACGAATTTCGCTTGGTACGGGCAAGCGAAAAGTAAGGAAAGAAAAACAACCTCGAAAGGGAAGCCATCTATCTGCGCAATGCAGGGCATCGCTCAGAGGCAGTCGGACAGCTACATGGCATGGAATACCCATGGACACTACTTCACTCTCCTTTCTTCGATATACGCCGAAAGCTTGCAGCCGATGTCGGCAAAGGAAGGCCGCTTTTCGGGTCTAAAATTATCAGAGAAAAACACAACTTCACAAACACGCCCAGGCAATTGGTTAGCGAGCTTTTGCCAATCAATAGGCTGGCTAACCCAGAGTTAACAATCTTCAGGGAATAAGGGCACATCGAGACGAAAAACGACAGGCCAACTCGGGGCGGAAGCTTTAGCTGATAACATAAAACTTCAATAAAACCTGTGCCTTCTGTTGTTCCTTAAACGTGTGTAAACGATTAAGCTTATGTTTGCTTCGTTGAAAAGCGAATAGCTTCTAGGAGGGACATGCGCTAATAAAGACAACTACGAGAGCCTCGAAGCGGCGCTCAGAAGGCAACTTTTGTTCTAAATGAACAATTTTTGTTCTAAAGATCAATCTTTTCTTACAAAGACCGGACCAACAACTGCGCGCCTTCGTAGTCCGTGGGGGCGGTCTTTACGAAGAGGGTCTCCCGGAAACAGAGAACAGAGCGATGACAGAATCATGATAGTAGGAGCATCCCCCCCCACCCTTCGTCGGAGCATCCACCCACCCTTCGTCGGAACATCCACCCACCCTTCGTCGGAGAATCCACCCACCCTTCGTCGGAGAATCCACCCACTCATCGTAGGAGCATCCACCCACTCATCGTAGGAGCATCCACCCACTCGTAGTAGGAGCATCCACCCACTCATCGTAGGAGCATCTACCCACCCTTCGTCGCAGCATCCACCCACTCGTAGTAGGAGCATCCACCAACACATCCTCGGAGCGTCCATCCACCCTTCGACCGAGCAACGGTCATTTGGCCCAGCCGGCTGCTTTAGCAGTCACAGGGTTTCCACGGACGGGGCGTTCAAGGATACTCCTGGCTCTCCTAAATACGCTCATGCAGTCCTCCTAACTGATTGTTCGCATCACCTCGCTGTACAATTTACGTCAACAGGAAAGCAGCCACATACAATCGAATCGCTGTGCTTGGGAGCGACATCGAAGAGGCGAAACGCAGAGCAGGCCCTAAGAAGCACTACAGCAAGGAAGAGAAACAAGTCGTACTTATATTCCCAACAGGAATGCATGAGCGCGTAGATCTCGGGAGGACAGCCGCGCGGTGACGGGGGGCGATAGCCTTTGTCTAGCAGCTCGACGATGTCCGGACCTTTCAGACCCTGAACGTAAGAGAAATGCAAAAAAAGATCAATGCAAAAGAATCGCATTTTAATACATCTACCTAAATAGTCAGCTCATGCAACTCATGCCTTTGGGATGGCATCGATAAGTCCGTGACAAGCAGCAGGCTTTCCAGGGTATAAATGGCGCACAGTTGGCGAAAATAACATCGAATTTACAACCAGGTAAGCCCAAGATATTATCGGAAAGCTTCATATTAGACTAAGCAATAACCTAATAACTTCGCACTTGCGTAATTATTGTACACTTGTAGACGACTCGCGTATCTGTATCTGCACCTTCATTAAGCTACCATTGCTTCGCCTCAAAACTCCAGCAGAGGTGAACACTTAGAACTTAGCAGGTCGATTTTATACAACAATACTGGGCTACTCTCGCTTTACTTTCGCTCTCTTGGTCAGGCACTCGTTCCTCGCTTGCAGTATAATACTACAACTTTGACAACACATGTGTCATTAACAGACTGATTCGGAGTGAGAATGCGTGAGGCTGCCTCGAAGCTTGCATAATCGTAATTTTTGCGTTGCTCCCTGAAATGACAGTCTACTGTTTCAAGTCAATATCCTTCATTATATAAGGATTTCATTTATACATGATAAATTTAAGAAAGGAAGAGTCGGCTTTTCGATTTGTGAATCATCGACCTATCACTAGCAAACATCTTGAAAGGGTAACAGAGCAACGGCATGCAGTAAACCCTGTATAACGTAGACAGTGCCTGAGCATCCCTTTGAGGGCACGTAACGAGCTCTTTAGCCCCTTGAGAGGCTCAAACAACATCCAAATACTGGCTTCATTTGCTGTCACCAGCGATCGATGGAGTGCGCATCCGGGAAAACTCCTAAGTCTCCGTCAATCAATCAATCACGACTACAGCATTCACTAAACGGACACGCAGCGGTAAGCCATGAAAATACGAGCGCCGGTACCTGGTACGGTTTCGAGCCGTAGCTGACTGCTTCCCACATGGTGATGCCGTAACTCCAGACGTCCCCTTTGCTGGTGAACTTGCGGTAGTAGATGCACTCCGGGGCGTACCACTTCAGAGGCCACTTGCCAGCTCGCTCGGCCTAGAAACGCGTGAAATGTTCAGTTGAGCACCACACTCGACACCAGCGTAGCTACGACACCCCCATACAAGTGCTAGCACCTAGAAACCACCGCTCATAGTACAAGCGAAATGTACAGCGTTCCCGATTTACTTTCAAAAAGTACCGGCATTTCTAAAACTGAAAGTGACCGACCGCAACGCAGATTCTCAAGCTGACTAAGCAAGCAGATGAACGTCCTCTTAATAAACAACAAGCCACATGCCACGTGCAGTACACATAAAAGTAAACCCCAAACCAAGACGACTATCATGGCTCTCGTACACAACAGGGACGTCAATCACAAAGTTGACAACTCTCAGTTGGTATCTTAGTTGGTATCTGCGTAAGAGCTTATAAAATTTGAAAAACATCCCAACCAGGCACGGTATGCCGATAATCAAGACAAATCCGCAATTCGTAGAATTCCATACCCATAGCCAGAAACCGGACGTATTCATCAAGTGTCTTGCTTTCTCTCTTCCTCTCTTTCTCTCGCTCTATCACTACTCAATACTCTCTCTCTCTCTCTCTCTCTCTCTCTCAAACTCTCTTTCTCTCACTCTCTCTCTCTCACTTTCTCTTTCTCTACTCTCATACTCTCTCTCTCTGTCTCTCTCTCTCTCACTCTCTCTCTATCTCTACTCTCATGCTCTCTCTAACTCTCTCTTTCTCCTTCTCTTTCTCTTTCTCTCTCTCTCTCTCACACACCCTCTCTTTTGAAGGCTGGTAAAGCTGGTTCAACGTCAAAATTAGATTGGTCGCACGCCTGTAAGCGCAATCCATGCACATAACATTTGATTACGCAGGCTAACAAATCAGGCAGACGTACCCTGTAGTACTCGTTCCCAGCTCCCATCGCCCGACTCATGCCGAAATCGGAAATCTTGACGAAGTTCTGTGACACGACGAGAACGTTGCGCGCTGCAAGATCCCTGTGAACAAAATGCTGCTGCTCCAGGTACTGCATACCCTCGTCGACCTGTGGCGAAAGGGAAAACGCGCGATGACTTTAACAGCGAAAGCGCACCCCACACGAGCAAGAACTTTGAACCTTATCGGACCAGGGTTTAGTGCAAAAACAACAATTCCTTTCTGGCGACAACGATTTGACAAACAGAGTGAGCGCTTCGAATATCCACCGCAGCTTTATTGCTTCTTCGTAACACAGAAGCGGCGAAGAAAATTCCTTCAGGTAGCTCTACGCGCGCTTATAGTACGCTAATTGCCACTCTCAATGAAAAGCTATGCAACGCAGCGATACATGCAACTTGACTCTCGGCCTAACAATCCATTCCGTGCCATGGTTAATTGAGTAGTACCGCTGCACTAGCTGCGCGAGCTGCATCTAAGCAACAAAACGAAGCGACCCAGAGGACGAGCCCTTGGGTCATAATCCGGCTGAAATTCCAGCACTACTCGCGCACCTGCAGCATCAAGATGAGAATGCTCAGCACGGGCAGTTCGTGATGCTTCTTGAGATACTTATGCAGCGGGCCTTGCGGCGCAAGCTCCATGACGATCATGATTCCCGGCGACTGGGTAATACCGACCAAACGGACGATGTTCGGGTGATCGAGGCTCATCATGATCTCCGCCTCGCGCATTATTTCAGACTACAACAAGCAGGTGGAGGGAAAACGTCAACTCATTAGCCAAACAGAAACAGCACAAACGAAGGAAAACAAATCATAGCGAAGGTTACAATGAATGCAATACGCGCACATAGACCACATACAAAATCACACAAACACAGACACACACACACACACACACACACACACACACACACACAGACGCACTCATAAATGGGCCGTAACACCTTTCGATCTGCTAACGGCCGTCTATAGACACCAAGGCTAAGACCTTAGTTATTATCTAAATAGAAACGGCAATGGAGAAAGAGCATCCATCCTAGATAGTTACGCACACTAGCTAGGTGGATAAATACAAAATCAAGACCTAAACGAGACCAGAGCCATTCCAATCCAACATACTGACCACCACAAGCGGACTGAACACACGATAAAGACGCATGCGCCTAGAGCAACCAAAAAAATTTACAAAAAACATGAGTTCTCGCTAACAACAACGAACGAACAATTAACACAAACCATCGCATGACTAACAGCTAGAAAGCATAATTACTATTTGAAAAGATGCAAACTGCAAAGCAAATATAAGAATACCTTCTGGCTGGGAATGTCTTCTTCTTTCAGCGTCTTTACGGCAACAGCAATCTTTTTCTTATTAGGCAACTCGTAAATACCTTTCATAACGGATCCGAAGTTGCCGTGGCCTAAACGAATTCTATGAACTTCTCAACCACGAACTATCATTACTATAAGAACCGAGAGTTACTTCGTGAAGACCATGCAATAAGCAACAAGGGAAAAGTACATGAGAGCACAAGCGAGAGGGCTAGAGAGAGAGAGAGAGAGAGCGACAGAGAGAGAGAAAGAGAGAAAGAGAGAGAGAGACAGACAGACAGACATAAGACTGACAGACAGACAGAGAAAAAGAGCGCAAGTGCAGGAGGGGGCAGAAAGAGACAGCGAGGAAAAAAAATAAGAGCAGAGTTAGACGTTACAAAAGCGCGAGACAGAACGATAGAAAAAGAGAGAACGAGAGAGACCGAGAGAGAGCGACGGAGATAGATAGAGAGAGATAGATAGAGAGAGGGAGAGAGAGAGAGAGAGAGCGAGGGATAGAGACATAGATATAGACAGAGAAAGCGGGAGAGACAGCGTGAAAGAGAGACAGCGAGAGAGATTGAGATAGCGAGAGAGAGAGAGAGAGCGAGAGAGAGAGAGAGAGAGAGCAAAGCAATTGATGAACACCTCCCATGGACTGCTCAGTATACCGTAATGAAACGGCTTTGAACACAATATGCCTAGTATATACAATAATCGTAAACAAAAGGAAAATGAGCAGAACAAAACACACGATCTCCTCTAACACGGCCCCGCATGGAAGATCCACTTGGTTCTGGATTCGCTTGGAAAGAAACGTTTTGCAATCCGGTTGCCCTGTGATTTTAACGACTGGGTCTACAACTAACATGTTATGTTCAGCATACACAAAGCGCGGACTCACCAAGCTCTTCTTGCAGAGTAAGTCGCCGCGTATCCAGAATCATACTCCTAGCAACGTCCTTTCCAAAAGGGTTCTCAAAACCCTCCAGCATTTTGACATTTGATACATCGTAGATCTTCTCGTACCGCCACATCTGATTTTCTAGACAAATAGACCGATGGCGCATATAAAAGTCGACGGGAAAATAATTGAAGCCATAATACGACAAAGGCAAGAACGCATGACAACACACACACACGCAAACACGCACACAAACACACACACATACACTAATAACCACACACACCACATACAGCATGTACGACTTGCACGTGCCAACAGCGACATTCACGTACCTGGTCTGCTTGGAATCGGAGGCGGTCCCGGAGAAGGGCAAGCGATGGACGATGGACGAGCTAATAAATAGGTAAGTGACAATACAACAATACACCACCACCATCAACAACAACAATCTCTATTCCCAAAAGTGCGCATAAAAAATTACAGAAGAGTGCCACAATGAGGAAAACATACAGAATGAGGAATACGGGCAGAATGAGGGAAACATGCCCGCTAGCTTCACCCTTCCATTAAACAGGACAGTGATTTCTTGTAGACCAACATACTGGCGTGTCCAGCTGTGCGCAAGCAAAGCTTGGTTACTCTCCGCAACCTGGGTAGGCAGTAAGTTACACAGTAACAAACAGCCTACTTGACAACTAACTCGTTATCAGTGCAACTACACAGAACACAGCACTGAAAGAGCAGTGAACAGGAAGCACGATTACATTGCTGCTGAAAAATCCAGATAAGGAAGGACTAAGAGCTACTTTACGTTGGGAAGCAGGTTTTTTCCTGTATTTCAGTAGATCCTGTCCAAAGTTATTTATTGACTTGCGTAGTTCCGCCTGGATTTCAGGATGCAGTAGCATGTTCGTGGCAGTGCTTTGTGAGCGAGGCCTGAACTCGAACCAAGTCACGTCGCAAACACATTTCAGTGTACAAAGCAGACCTTCACTCTTCTGGTAATAAAAGTTCACGACCGCCATAAGATTGTCAAATGACCGCCCCGACTTGATGGCCAACTTGCCATGCTTGTCCGGCTCAAAGAGATAATGGTAAACTTTCCCGCTATGACACAAGCCCAGGACGTAGCTCCTTTGCATGCCACCTCGCTCACGAACAAGGAACATTCCCTCCTTGCTGCCCTTGCTCTGCAGCCGACGGTCGGCCTCGTCGCGCGGGATGACCCCATGAAACCATGGCTGTTTTTTATGCAATATGGACCCAACTATTAGCTCAACTTCACCTTTGAATAGGGCAACAGCTTCTTCGCTCTAGGACACAAAGCGATATTTGCAGACATCATAAAACAGCAACTAGTAGCACAAACTTTCTGTTTCATCAAACCGTAAATGTATTATTATATTTATATTATATTTGTTATAATAACCTTTAATTGCTGTATAAGTGAGGTGCTTGCACACTCAAAGATCTAAATCCTACTCACAAGAAATTTATTTAAAAGAACTTCTATGTTCATTACGCTTATAATAGATGAAGAAGCAGAAAATCTTTTCTGTACGTGTGTCAGTGTCAGTGTTAGTGTGTTTGTGTGTGTGTGTGTGCTTTGTGTGTGTGTGTGTGTGTGTGTGTGTGTGTGTATGTGTGTTTGTGTGTGCTTTGTGTGTGTGCTTTGTGTGTGTCTGTATGCGTTTTGTGTGTGTGTCTGTGTGTGTGCGCGCGCGTGCGAGTGAGCGTCAGCAATTCTATATGAGACCAACCACTCCAGTTCAGTTACCTT
Organism: Craspedacusta sowerbii; assembly: GCA_003687565.2. Taxonomy (NCBI): domain Eukaryota; kingdom Metazoa; phylum Cnidaria; class Hydrozoa; order Limnomedusae; family Olindiidae; genus Craspedacusta; species Craspedacusta sowerbii. Next base: position 12,438 of record QQSS02082092.1, read on the forward strand.
GCACGTTATTGAGTTTAACACACAGATCATCTTAAACCCAAAAATTCCGAAATATATGAGCGCCTCACAAGCGAGTACATTAATTAAAAAATAAAACATCAAAATCTGGGGGGTTTCGTAAGCAACAACTTGAACGGCAATTATAGGTTCTCCAATTGCTGGTCTCGTTTGCAGAAAATAACATATGTTACTTGTATATGGACGTTTCTTCTTACTATTCTGACTCTGCTCCAGCATGGCTAGTCAGGTTCAAATTATCACCGGCCTTGCAAGCCGCACTAAAGCAGTAGCTTAGAAAGTAACCAAACGGGTTTTCAAGACAACATAGTATAGCAGCCAATGGCAGGTATTATGGCAAAAACAGCAACGGAATTTAGATAGAACCTCATCTAAAATGATGCTAAACATTTGTGGGCTGAGGTCTCACCAACACAGTCTTATTCTAATACCACTCAACTGTGATCAACTGTAGATCCCTGCTGATCATGTGAGTGATTTCTCAACATGCATTTTTTGCATACAAAACAGTTGAATTTCCAGTGCGACTTCCTTGCAACTTATTTTAGGTAATAATAGACCATTCAGACAAAAGAACACATAGACACTATCAAGGCAAAAACTTAGACAAGCCTCCCATTTCATAACGTAGGCTTTACCATGTCAAGGGTGCACCTGTATTTGGCTAAGCCCATGCACACCTCTGAAACATGAGTGACACAGGTGGCATCTGAGGATTTGCTTGTCCACAATATTACAACAGCATACATTGTAATAACACGAGCTTACATCTCATATCAATACTTGGTTGACGCAATAACACAACCAGGGTACATAGCTTCCATTATACTCAATGACCATGCTCATTCAGAACTTGTGACATAAGCGCCATAGACTTCTTAGCAAGAGTCAAATAAGAAGACAAAAAAAAAAAGACTATACAATCTCCAAATCACAACTTCAAAGCCCATCTTACCTCAATGCCTTCAGCCCTTAAGGCCTCCCTGGTAGCTTCGTCTAGGGCTTCATGGCTGATATCCCGGTACGCCTCAGCTTTAACACCAGCTGGTCTGTTACACCCAAGAGTCAACTTTGTAAGCAACCCATCTAAATTCACCTACACAAAAGTACAAAGGTATAAGATGACACATGGATCTTCTACATTATGGACCTGTCACAGGGAGACTAGCATATCAATGACATCCACTAAAAGGTCTAGACTAACTGTGCAATCTAGCCCAAACAATGACAAATCAACAGGATTTCAGATTCAAACTTGACATAGCAAACCATGGCATGCACCAATAAAGGTTTGGATGCAACATATCAACCTAAAGGTAAGGCTTCAGAGATACAACACACAACTTCAAACTATGTTGCATATACAAAATTCGCAGCAGATGCACCGTCTTAAGTAAGATAATAAATTTCAGATTTCAAAATTCGAAATAGCAGTAACAATAAAACAGCATCCAATTTGAAATCTATATAATATCATGGCTGGGTGGGTCAAACAGAAATCAGGAAGGAATCATATATGAAAACAATGCAAACCAAGTCTACTAGCAAGCATTCATACCTCATGGTGGCGAACCAGCTCAACTGGTCCATCGAATTGGGGACCATCAGCAATACCAACTTTCCCATTTTGATGCTTCTTTATTTGGTAATGGACAATCTAAATATTACAGCATGAAAATTTAATATTGATGCTAAAAAATATTCAGTATTTGTGACATCAGGCATTAAAAAACCCTTCCAGAACAAGACTGGCAATGTTTCTGGTTAGTTGAATGTAGAAAGAAAGCAAACAGGAATTCCCTAGTAATTCCCAAATCAGAAGAACTCAAACAAGAAAGGTTTGAAATTCCAACAAAACCCATCTAGCCATTACTTAACATAGAGTAAAATTACCCAAAAACAAAAAGGTTTTAAAGAGAAACTAGGTTTAGAATATCTTAGCCTAAGAAATCTCTTGATTACCAATATGGATCACAGAATGCATCTTGAATAGATTGAAAATTATAGGCCACTAATTTAACACAAGACTATACTTACTAGATACAAGACTATACCACAATAATACAAGACTATACCACATACTTTTCTATCTTAAATTTCCTAGTAATTCCCAAATCAGAAGAACAAAGACTCAAACAAAAAAAGGGTTGAAATTACTACAAAAATCATCTAGCCACCATTTAACAAGGAGTTAAATTACCTAAAAACAACAAGGTTTTAAAGAGAAACTAGGTTCAGAATAACTTAGCCTAAGAAATCTCTTGATTTCCACTATGGATCACAGAACACATCTTCAATAGATTGAAAATTATAGATCACTAATTTAACACAAGACTATACGACATACCTTTCTATCTTTGCATACAGATAATACATAGTATCCAACTTGTGCTACACTCTCTCTGAGCAAATAGATGCCATCGTCCATAGAAGTCTGCTGCAGACACTCCTCAGCAGCATCGCGCGTGATTCGACCGTGGAACCAAGGTAAGGCAACAGGGTCAATCATAATACATAAAAGCTTTATTTAATGCCTGAAAAAAATTAACATTCATATCGAAAATAAGTACTTGCTTCTTAAAAAACAATCAGATTACATAGCAAGGAACATTGAAAACCACCAAATTCTAGAAAGTAGCTAACAGTAGTGCATTCCCTTTCAAAGGTCAGTCACGCTTTTGGAGTGGTATTGAAATACGATTCATATACACACCAATCTTTACAGGAATAACATGCTGCGAGATTCTGATACTAAATTTCACCACTAGGTGACGAATATAAAACGAAGATGTTTCAGAAAGAGTTCATAAGTGAAAACAAGTATCGGCTGCGAGAAGTAAACTTGTCACCAATCAGGCCATAAAAGTTTTAATGATTAATAAAACGATGATAATAATATTCACATGACGCAGCCTGAAGACGTATCACTACCTGGATAAACTTTTAAAGCATTGCTAAGTGTTTTAAGCGCCTCCTTCTGCCGTGCACCTCGGAGAGCCTCTGCAGCTTATTCCGCCATATCTACGGAACCGTACCTCCGCTAAATACCGTTGTGAAGTCATCGAAAATAGTTCAAGAAGGGGAGTGTTTCACAGTGGCTTGTGTTGGCGATTGGTTTACACGCGTGACCAAAACCTCGCTAATTGAACTTATCAGATCACTGTCTCATCCGAAACTAAACTGCCTCACCCGAAAGTAATCTACAGGGACCATTTCTCAGGGAGGAAGGGCAGGAACTTGTGCACCATCATTAGAATTGCGAATGGCTGCAATATAAACAAGAATTTCTCAGCTCTGTTGAGCCCATGATTAACTATATATAATAATATGCGCAATACATGATCATATAGATGATCATGTATTGTGCCGATTCTCAGCGCTACTGAGACCATGACCAACTCCAAAAAATATATATATATATATATATACAACTTGAAAAAAAATTAACCAAAAATCTCAGAGTAATCACATATTTATCTTAACAGGATACTTTCGCATTAGGTGCGACAAGGGGTGGGACTTAGATACCATATTCGCTACGAGTGTCCTTAAAAGTGTCAAAAGAAGTTCAGAAGGTCTGGCTAATGTTGTTCCTATTCACAAGAAGGACGCGAAGAACCTAACAAGCAATTATTGGTCTGTTTATCTGCTCCCTGTCTTCTGTAAAATATTTGAAAAACGTATTTAGATTGTTCTAGCAACCATCAAGTTCATCGTAGATACATAAAGGTTTTCCGTAAATATGTCTGAGTTTCAGTGCTCAGTCTGTGAAATTATTTACTTTGCTTTTACTATTATTTTAGTCCATGTTTGTTCTATGTGGAGTTGTAGTTTATTAAATCTGCTCTCCACATGGGGGTTTCCGTTCAAATTTTCTTTTAGTACGATATACTTTTGATATATACGATGCATTGTGCCATTGGTTTTATCGTGAATGTTAGTAATCATAATACGCACAAAACAAGGGAAAATGACAAAATAACTTCTTTATTCGTTCAGCAACACGCAACGTTGGCTATCCACTGTCGTATCCACTAAGTCGCTTCTTTATTCATCCTTTGTTAACTTGTGCTCAAGGACGCTCAGTTGGTAAATCCGTTAACGACCAAATATCAAAGTCTGCACTCAAATTCAGAAGATCAGACTTTCCTATTCAGCGAAACCCCCCTTCTTAAAAAACCCAAGGAATAACTAAGAAGCTATGACCTTCATTACTTCAAGGAGCATTCCAACTGACCATCCGATGATCCGTTCCCTCTGCGCATAGTCGTTACACGATTAAACCCTGCTTATGGTTCATTATAAAAAGAATCGACATATCCATAGAATCTTATAGAGCTACTACCACACCATCTCCGCTTTCGGAAATCGGCAAAATTTTGAGAAGGGAATGCGTTTACCCGTTTATGAATGCTTAGAAAAAGCTGAACATCAATATGATAGTCAAATAAAAAAAAATAGTTTTCAGGAATCATTCTACATTGTTCCGAAGTTCTTATTATAAATGCGTCACACGTGGAAGTCCTTTTTTTTTATAGATGCGTTATGCTCAAAAGCCTTTCTTAAAGATGCAACATCCTGAAGAGACTTTTATGCAGTTGTGTGGTACTCAAAAATCGTTTTCGTTTTTTAGATGCAACACCCTCAAACTTCTTTTTTGTGGAAGCACAGCACTCCAAAATCTTTTCAATAAATGCGTGGCACTCAAAAAATTCTTCTTCGTCGTCGTCTTTTTCTTCTTTTTCTACTACTACTACTACTACTACTACTACTACTACTACTACTACTACTACTACTACTACTACTACTACTACTACT
>QQSS02082203.1:0-44797 GCA_003687565.2 Craspedacusta sowerbii
ATTCACGCACTATTTCTCAGAGGAGAAGCAGAGGGTCTTCACAAATGTTTATTTTTACAAATGAAACTAGCAGAATAATTTCAGAATGTGTTGAGCGTCACTTGTTTTGCAGAAGCTAGAGGCATCATCAATTATAACGTACAGCATTTCCGGCTTGAGCATAAACCTCAAGAATCCTCGGTTGATAAACAAGTTCAAGGTCAATCCAAGAAGTCCCAAGAATAAAAGCTACGGAAGGAAGCCGTTCAAGACGAACACGAGGACCAGCCGAACTGAGAAAAAGGTTGCGAGCACAGAAGCACGCATGAGCCAGGAATCATTAATTTTACTGATGCTTTAAACAGTCTGTCTGATGAACATCTCCATGCCATCCAGTTTGTTAAATTTAAACAGCTTGTCGATGACAACTGAGATTAAATTTGTTTTCGAGTACCCGAAGATTGAGTCCAGCAGTACGAACAGATCTGAGTTTATCTTCTCGTTCGTTCCCTATTCTGAGTTGAAGTTCAAGAAGACCACTGGGTGGACTTTGGAGAGTTCCGTGACTAGCTGCTTAATTAAAAAGCTTCTGCCCGTCCCAGAAGCCCCGTAGTAAAGCTTCAGCACTTCTTCGTATTGAATTTTCGGTAGGCCATCGATTTCGAACATTTTTCTGAATTCAACAAGTGACAGAGGAATGGATTTCTGGTTGAAAAAGTAAGATTTCAGTTTTGGATCCTGGACTTTTAAATTGAAGCTCCTGTTGAGCAAGTAGCCCACAGGATAAATTTTTTTAAAGTACCAGAAAGCGAAAGCTCCGAGACACAGTCCTGCCCCCTGAGCTACGCAAACCAAGTCAGAATTTTCGTTGAATACTTTTTCAATGTTCCTGTATTTTTGAATAATCCGATGTTGGAAACCTGAGTAATCGACAAGACTCCTGGAAGAAGAGGCTTCGATCGGAGAAGGGCCGGGAGGAGTGGGGGAAGGTTTCGACTGAGGGAAGGTCGGCTAATTTTGGCTCATTTAATAATGACTTGATTATGAGGTCAATAATTGATAAACTGATTGAGACACCAGGGAGGTTGTCGGATTCCATTGATGTCCGACAGATATTGTTCAAGAACAGTGAATTAGTCAAAATAAAAAAATATCCGAGTTCCATCAACAGCTCAAACTCAGAACTATGACCTAATTAATTTGCGAAGAAATGCCACTTCCTTGAGCCTTTGCTTCATAAAGTCTTGATAAAGGAAATTACCAGAATAATTGGAAGGCTGTCAAGAGCACTTTGGAAAAGCGTTATTGTCGACTTACCGTATTTTCAAGATTTTCCTTTTGGACTTGCACTAATAATAAACATGTTATGCGCGAGTAAATAATCAAGTAGAAAACTTCTTATTTATGCAATTGCCAGCCTTGCTTTTATGCACCTTTCGAAAAGCGTGGAGATCAGGGGACTTGCTAATTAAAGGATTTTCAAACAATTACTACTTGGTGGCTAAAAAATGGGAAAGCCGATATCCTCACTTTTTAAATTGCTGCCAGCTTATCTCCTCCTACTGGTTCCCCTAGGCAGCACGTTACAGATTTAACAGCACACATGTGTTATCAATTATCAATCACCACTGCGCTTATAGCGTTTGGCACTGAACTCTTGAGAAGTGACTAAGCCAGGCTTGAATAGCAGGGCATTATGCAATTTTTAAATATTCAATTCATTTGCTCACTTGAAGAGCCTTACAGCTTCAACTTAAAGCTCGCTGCTTTAAAGCAGCTGGATTTTAAGCATGTAGGCCTGCGCTGTAGACTTTTCCACATTGTAAGCGAAATATGAATTTCTTGCTAACACAGCAGGCTTTTAAGTTGAGAGCTGGACGTTTTCTTGGTTGTCCATCAGGTTGGCCCCCAGTACCATCAGCTCTTTGTCCTCTGCCTTCAAGGTTAGCTTGTATACCTTCCTTTCTTCTAGGTTGACTCTTACGGGCTCCTCTCGTTTCAACTAACGGATCTTGTCTGATGTTTTCTGGATGAAGTACATATTGGAGGGTTTGGTGCCGGCCACCACAATGACCTAGTTCAGGCCCGCTAAAGGCAGCACTGTCGGGTAGCAGCTGCTTAAGCTCGGCTAAACGAGCTTCAACTCGATCCAGTGACTATCTTACAATGCCTCCAGCACGTTACTTCCCTCTAGTAGGAAAATTGAGGAAGTACTGGTAAATTTATCATAGACTCCTCCGATAAGACCCAGATAATTAGCAGTAGTAAATAGCCGGCCCATACAAACCTTGAATGGCAGCGTCTTGTCCTCGTACAATCTGAACCCGTCACCATCGGGCTTTCCATTTTAGAACGAGAGGGTATAAATTTAATTGTTTAATTAGAAATTTCTTTGGGCATTAACTCGGTACCCACCTGCAAGCACAAGGGTCTGGGAGATTGTATCGTATATGGACATGTATCCCTCAGTCATCGGAAACTAGCCTTTTTCTATGTAGCTGAGCCTAAGGTTGAAATCTCTGGCCTGTGTAATATCGGTGTAGTAAAAGTAGTTCTGCTAGCTTTCAAGAATGATGAATAGGCCTGCCTGCCCGTAGTGAATATATGAGCTCCTATGGAAATTGAGAATGAAGCCGAACGGATCAACAAAATTATAAAACTGCATCTCTCCCCTCACTTTGACCATCAGACCTTCGATCGTTTTGTCGTCCTTGAAATATCGGCACCACTCCAAATTTTACAGTTAAAGTTCCTGATCAGGGAAGGGAGGTTCAGGAGTCCTTCGGAAAACTACTTACTAGTTTTGTTTGTTAGCAATTTTGGGGACCATCTGCTGGGCCTTCGAGTAGAGATTCAGGTTCTTCTTTATAATCGATGACCCCAAGTCTTTGAAATTAATGGCAGGGCCATCCACCTACAGCACGATAGATTTCACCCCAGGAAATTATTTGCACACTGCTAACAGTATCTAATCACAGTAGAAATTAACGGCTTAAAGCTTATTGCCACAACTTTGACACTATTTGTCGGCAAGGGAATTGACGTCAGCGAGATCGTAAATGCAGGTGTAGCTACACCCCTTTGCTCGGACAGGTATGCTTATAGCTTTGAGACCATCGCCAAGGCATAAATGATGACTGCCTTGGGGAGGTCGCGGGCTCATCCTTCTGAGGACTGAAGATATCTGTGATTGCATTTCAAGAATAATAACTTCTGTGGAGCTAAAGCAACAAATCACTAACCAGCCAGCGCTACCGACCTTCCAGCACCATCGCCGCTATCTTGTCTAATTTCCAAAGGATGTGGTCCTTTCCCCCATTTAATCCGTTTTTATTGCGCCAATCCACGAAGCGCTGGTCATTGAGCGGGAGAGGACGGTTTTGCAATTCCCTCAATTACTGCTTAAGTGGCAATTCAGCCTATTCCTACCTGCAGATTTCTTATCGAAGTTGCAAGTCCCCAGCGAAGCTCTCAGTTTAAACATCTCTCTTCACTTAAGATAATTTTGATCGAAGCAAATGCCCTTCAGGCAATCTCAACTAAATGACCTTGACTATTCTGGGATCAAGGTAGCCGGCCATTGTTATGAAAAGAGGACTGAGTTTCTAGAGCAGAAGAGGCTCCAATTTTAGAAAATGTTGTAGCCACGAAAAGGCGATCGCTGGTCGATGCAAATCATGCAGATTTTCAACCACTGCTTCAAGTTAACGACTGATGAACTTGCAATGCTCAATGAAGTATTATTTGGAAGCTTTAATTTTGGTAGGGATGCTTACAGCCAAAGAGAAGCTGGGGTATCCCCAGTCAAAGCAAGCTTTAAACTATCGGCAGATACTGTTGAGCAGGTAGAGTGGCTTCTTAGGATCGTCAATGAAAGCCAAATCCAAAATATAATGAAGCAGCAGTGTCAGGATTTATTGGTCAGTCGATGATTTAAGGCTCCAGTCATCCCGAACCAGAGCTTATTCCCTCTCTCTGATGTTAAGCTTCCCGCTGATTGTTTTGAAGAATGGCAGGAATTCGGAATCAATTCTAACTTTCCTCAGGGTCTTGAGAAAGAGCATATCGGATTCTTGGTTAGTTTAACTCAGTACTTTGGCGATCGTCAGACAGAGACTGTAGCTTGGCTGGTTTAGCTAACCCAATTTTTAAAGAAGCAACCTAATGACTGGAAACTTATACCTTACGATAAGCAATTAAATCTTCTAGAACAATGACTGTAAGTAAATCTCTTGTGAGGACAAGGAAAAAAACACCTACAGCAGGCGGTCGACCGTCTCGGGCCTAAGCTTGAATCGCATAAGGTTGGCTTACGATATTATCCAAAACACCTGCAAAGCAGTCTCGTGGTCCTACTTGAAAGTTGCAAGAGTGGATGATATTTGATCGAGCATGAGAAAAATCCTCCTCTTATTTGTTTTGGCCAAAAGCAACAACTGTTCACTCTTGAACCTGGTTTATTCTGACGAGCGGCCTAAGTGACCAATAGCAAATGCCTAAAGAAAGATTTGAATGGTGGAAATCGGAGCACGAGCAGTTGCTGCGGCAAGTTATTTTGCCCGCTGCAATAGTGTTATTTTAAGATGAATGAGGCTGACTCCTTCACTGGAAGAAGTGTCGAAGGGAATTGTGGTCTTGCTAAGAACAGCATAAGCTTAAACTGCGATTGTAATGATTTACTTGAGCAGGAAGCTGTTAGCGTCTTTCTTTTAGACTTACTGGGCAAAAATGAGGAAGGCGAGCTCGATTGCTGCCAGATTGTGAATGCTTATCTTTTAAACACAGTGCATGAGGTTCACCAGTAATCTTACGAACTAAATCGATCTAAATCTCGCGGTTGTCTGATTAGCAGCTTACTTAAATTAGACTGTGCAAAAGACTAAGGAGTCCTTTGAATCTTGAGAAATTGAAGAAGAGAGCTGCTTTGATAATTTTCCTCAAAATTCCGAAAATTTAATTATTTATGAAAAAAGGGGACAGGCTCTAAGCAGTTGTGGCCGAAATTTCTGACAGGAAGTCTTTCACCCGTTAAACTAGGTCGAAAAAATCCCAAAAGTTATTTGATACAGCTTGCTGGCAGAGCCCAGTTTAAGAAAAAGTGGCTAATTGTTTTTTCGGAGGCAGTAAATTTTAAACTGTGATAAATCTCAGGTTTTTTGAAAAAGACAGGAGCGAGTTAAGCAGATTTGTATCTGTTTGCAGAGCTTGCAGAATAACAGATGGGTTAGAAAAAAGCTAGCGCAAAAAGAGTACCGAGAACGTAGCTCTGATATTCAAGGCCTCTTTCTCCAGCTAAAAAGACAGCTTGTCACAGTAGGATGGGTCCTAATAGATTGTATAATAAATCTATACTTTGAATCGGACCAGTTGGAACATCGATTAACGCTTTTCAAGCAGCTTTCTTAAAGAGTAGCCATGGCTTCTTCTGAACTATGAGAGCAACTAAGCTCCGAAATCCAGTTTGAAATATGCAAAAAGTTTAAGTTCCTATGCATGCACTTGTTTGCGTTTTAGAAGCAGCTATTGAACCAAAAATGCTGAAGCGTATGCGTTCTGTCTTATCATTTCTGAGGGACTGTTCTCAATTATTGTCGATATGCTAATGACTACATTCTCCAGAAAAGCAGAGTACTCCTCTTTTATGCACCCGTTTAAACACTGCAGAATTTTAATCTGGCATTCTTCGATTTTGATGGCCTCTTTGATGACTCGCATAGTAGTATGCATTTCAGAATGTTCCAAAAGCCTTTCCAAGAGAGTCCAGTGTATCATGGAGAGGGCAGAATTAATGCAATCGAAAATAGTAAAAAACTTGGTTTTGAAGAGGCAATCCAGTGTCGAGAAGGGATTGTCTTGCGTGATGGTCAAGAAAGATTTGGCTTTTTCTTGAAAATCTGATTTTCTCATTTAAATTAACAAAACTTGAATAGCCATGATATTTATTGACTTAAATCATCCCCAATCGAAAGGCAATCCTAATTCTTAGTGCAACTGATTGTCAGACCTCTTGCTGACTTTGCAGGAAAAAGGCTCCCTAGTAAAGCTGAGGCTCTAACTAATATAGAAAGCCACGGTTGGACCGATCGATTCAATTACAGCAAATATTCAGCAGAGTTGTCGGATTTGCCCTCTTGAGGAATACTTCAATTATGGCTGGATATAAAACATTGATTATAATATCAGTCATTACTTACTACTTGGTAGACCAGGACAAAATTAAGCTTTATGATCTCGCTCACCAATTTAAAACGAGCATTTTAGATGTAAATTGTGAATTCTGTATTCGAACATCCATATATGCTCGTTACCCCCAAAGTAGAAAAATGTTGAGTATCACCTTACAGAGACGTGAATATCCAGGGCTTGTTTTTCAGTTTCAGATGACTTATATCAATTTTTATAAAAAATATCTCTTACCCCTGTCTCCAATCACCAGACCTCCCGTAATAAACAGCCCTTAACGGATTGGTTAACAGGCGCTACCTAAAGTTTATTTGGTTTTCGACCTTACTTGAGTAAAATGTAGAGATTGCCCATTTTTTATGAATGTTCTTGGATGTCAGCATTGAGGTTGTAAAGCTCGAGGTTGGTCAAATTATTGAGGTTGGCCATCCGAGGGTTGATATTGTCTTTAATGAACTAGGCCAGTCCTCCAGCTGTTAGTAGTAAAAACATTATATTATTTAACGGTTAATTAGGCGACAAATAATCAATCGATTAGCTCATCTATAATAACCACTGGCTCGCCAGCATCATCCTTGTGGCTCAGCGAACTAATAATAAAGAAGACTATCTCATTAGCATCTCCAGATAGATTGAGCCTTTGCAGGCTTAAGCTCAAACAGATTTAATTACATTCAAATGATATCAGTCAGAATAGAGTACCAAGCTAAATGCTGGTCATTACTCACTCAAGTCCATCAAGAGGCCGTCCTCCCAGGCTTGACCAATTAGGAAATTTAAATCGGCATGCGAGTCCTCTTCGGAAAGTCTTCCAAGGGTTCGGTCGGTGGATTCGGATTGTTTTACAATTGCTAAGAACAGCACCTGTTCTTGCACCAATAACTTTTCGAAAAGCATAAAAACCCAGAGATTCTGGTTGAAAAGCTTGGATAAATATTCAGTGCTGTCAGTAGACTGACTCTCCGTAATAGGCTCACCAGGAGGCCTGTAATAAAAGGTGCTCGATTGCTTGGTTTAGCGATTTACACAACTCTCATATATCGACATCAAGGGATGTCCTTACTTCAACAATGTGTTTAAATTGGGCGAACTCAACCCTAAATTGAAGATATTGAAGGCTAGGGACTGCGGGATAGGAAAGTACATGCATTCCAAGAAAGAGGAAGAGAGAATGGAGCAGTCCCTGCATAATTTACTTACCACCATTTAGATCAAAGTCTTGGACTTGAGCCGTAACTCTCTGAACTAAGACTGTTTCAGCTCCTTGAGCTTAATTAGAAGCAGTCTCGTAAAACTCGATTTGGCCGGACTATCACTTAACTCCTTCGACATTTCCAAACTTGCTCACATCTAGTTTCTACACCTTTCAAAAATCAACCTTGATAAAAACCTTATAGACTCGAAGGCTGCGATCAAACTCTCCCAGACAAAATGGCCGCTCAAAGATCTTTCAATCTCAAAGAATATGATCTGCTGCTCGGGTCTTTTCGCCATCATTAATAGAAACTGGGCTCTCAAACGACTCAGACTAGGGGCAAACCTGCTGTCCATGCAAGATCTTTCAGTGATCCGAGGCGAGGATTTGAAGGAGCTTTAGGCAGGTGATATCAAATTGACCTCACTCTCTCCCTTTTCAAAAATACTAACATCACTAGATAAGCTAATCGTCCCCTGCAACCTCTTGGACCACCTCTCTTTGGGATGCCTGCAGTTTAGTTCCATCAGTGTGCTTAATTTGTCGCATAACAGACTGACTGATATTGGGGCTTAGAAGCTTGCTCTTACCGCCCTCCCACTCAAGGAGCTTAACATCAGCCAAAACGGTTTAGGATTACGAGGATTAGCACAACTTGCAAAGGCCTTCCCCCTCCTGAAGAGACTGGACATTAGCTGCAATAATGTCGGCGGCAATCTTAGAGTTGTTGTCCACTACTGTCTAAGACTGGAGGAACTAGCCGCAAACCGCGCCAGCTTAAAGCGGCAAGATTTAAAGGCACTTTTCCACGGAAAATTGCTGATTCGACTTTAGCTTACAGACAATCAGCTTACGGACAGTCATGCGATTCCTTTACTGAGGCTCTCAACCCTCAAAATATTGAAGATAAGTAACAATAAGCTAACTCCTCAGTTCTTTGTGCAGCTTTTGAACTCTGGCCTGATTAAACTGGACGTGTCAAAACAGAGTCCCTGCTTGTGGTCATAGCCCAAACAAATTAAGAACATAAAGGCTCACAAATTCGTAAGTAAGTTGCTGACAAGACTAAAATGGCTGCATTACGGCTTCGGCTGGGACCTTCAGCGTGGACTATTAGTATTGATAGGCATGAATGTTAAAGATTACGAATAAGATACAAGAAAAGCAGTAAGTTTTATCGAAGTCTAATTGGTAGGTTATTGTTGGCTGTATCATGATATTTTAAGTGAGAAGTATCAATAAAGCTGAATGGGGTCTTCCAGAACCGATTCGATCAGCGAGGCTGGCCGCTCCTCGTCGCCGAGCTGCTCCTACTAGCACGGATGTACCTGCTAGTAACGTTCGATTATCCGTTTTTTCTATTCATTGTAACTCTTCCGGGGGTAGTTGGTCGTCTGTCTTGAATAGAAGCACAGTAGCACTCGCCTTCCGAGCAGGCTGCTGAAGAATGCAAGCACCAGTACTGCAGATGAAAGGCAGATTTACAGTCCTACTTTGTCGATAATCTGATCATGACGCTCGATAGCATTTATTTGTATGATGAGACTGCTTAGTGCCCAGCAAAAGCTGACCCACCTCAACTTCGATGACATGTGCCTTGCCAGCTTGAACGACAGCCTTTGCTTGCACACGTATCGAGTAAGCAGGAGATATTTATCAACCCAATAGGTGATAGATAAACCGACCAGGGCGATCATGGGGCCAACAGGAAGTATGGGCCCCACAAAAGCAACCAGATGCATCGTTTTCAGAATGTTGGCATATCTGAGGGCCATATCGACCGGATGACCTTCGAAGGCCTCGTTTAACTATCGTTGGGAATGCGAGCGAATTTAGCGCAGGAGTAGCATCCGCTTGAGAAGGCGGACTCCGTAGACAATATCGAAATAGTTGAAGAGACTGGCGATATAGGAATTGGTGATAAAGAGGAAGAAGTAATCGTTGGCAAGCTGAACCATGTTCGTAGTCTTTTACTCGCGGATCGCAAAATAGGAGTTGACCAAGAAGGTTGTTCCTACCATGTTCATGAAGAAGACAGCAGAAAGTCTCGACCCTACAGTCCTGTAGTAACTGCTGTGAGATTGGTGCTGCTCCTCGGCAGTTACAGCACGGATGCAGATGCCGAGGAGAGAGTTGGTGATCGCAATGGCCCCTGCGACCAAAAGATTGAGTGCGAACGTTAAAATCGGTGAAAGAGAGGGCTAAATATGGGCTCGCACGACCGACTTGAACAAGGTGATGATCAGCCCTGCTATCAAGGTGAAAGCCACAGGAATGGCAGTCAGGTCGTAAGGCTTGGAGCGTAGATTGAACCAGATTATGTCTGAAGGTTACTAGCAAGGTCTGGTCTTGGGTAGAAGCCTTGCGGCTCTAGCGGCCTCGGTTTGTTTGAAGAGAACAATAGCCTTCCCAAAGAACACGAACTCAGGCTCAAAGTCTTTTGCACTGAACTTCTTGATCAGGAAATTTAGACTTTGCTGGGTATTATTGAATTAGTTGAGCTTCTGCTCCATTTAGTCCAGCAGCCATTCCTACTGGATGGCTGCTCCGCGCAGCTTGCACAGTTGGTCTTCCGCCTGCAGCATCCTCGTCCTCGCTTTCCTTAGCTAGGAGATGTCTCTTAGCAGGTAAATCATTTCAACTTAGCTCGCTAATGACCCGAGTCGCTATCGAATCTTTTAGATTGTGTTCTACTCAGGCAACTCTTTCATCATCACAGCAAATTCGGAAACCTCCACTTGGTCGTAGGCCAGATCTTGTGCGCTCTACCATTACCAAGACCTTAGCAATTCAACGAAAAAAACCAGGCAAACGCCCAGTATGCTGTTTAGCCAGCTTTGCATCCTGAGAATGTCTGCGTCGATCGGCTTTTCCTCCAGCACGTTAGCAATTGATATTTGACAGATTATTCCGGCTTCCTTCTCAATACAACCTGTTCCCAGTAAGTTCAGACCTAAGCTCATTAGCGACCACATCCCCATTAAAAACAGCACTCTTCCGCAGTCTTTTACAAATCTAAAGTAGAGTGGGAAACAAACTCCTAATTTCCTCAGTTCATGCAAGTCGCAGAAGAGCGAAAGCGGCTAAAGGTCGGCAGGCCTGTTGCAGCATGGACAGTGCCTGGTCTAACTAAGCACCCTCCTGTGAGGCCTTAGCGTAAGGGCATGAGTCCTGGCCTGCTAAACACTGGGCTCGATCATTAAAAGAATTTATGAAATCACTTCCGAACAATGCGACTGAAGAGCTGGTCCAGCTTTTTGTCCTCGATGCCTGAGAACTCTTGTAACACCCTGACTTTAAATCAGCTTCCCCTTCTGAAATATCATAGTCGTAGGAATCCCTTCTACCTTGTAGCTTTTACTCAGCTAAGGGTTTACGTCTACGTCGACGAAGCAGAGAGTCACTCCCTTAAGCTTTCGCGCTCGCTCCTCGAAGTTTATTCTGGCCCATTTCGAAGGCGGACACCATCTGGTCACCCCAGTACTCCGCCTCAAAAACCACGCAGAGATGCTCGGCAGTTTCGAGCAGCCCAAGAAATTGTGCCTCCTAAGTGATGTTGACTGAATGAGACATGCGGTTACTAATTTAAATGTAGAACATCCAGGTGGTTTTGAGGGTGCGCCCTCTCAACCCGCGAGAAGTGCAGAAAGGTGAGGAAGTAGTATGGGCAGTTCGAAACAACTGCATCGACCTGGCCGACTCCAAAAAATAGCAATATTTTTCGCGGAAGATGAACTCGAGCGCCAGGACCACCTTTGCTTTCGACTGCTGTTATTCTCCTTACGAATCGAACTCGTACATCTATACCAGGTCGATGCGAACTCTCGTGTTGTCGAGTCTCCGAGGCATAAATGGTACAATGTTCATGTACGGACAAACGGGCTCAGGCAAGACCTTTACGATGCTGGGGTACGATAAGGCCAAGAAACTCAAACGAAAATAAAGCCCTGTTTAGTCCGACTCAGAGGACTCCATAGACGAGGATTGTCTGCACGTAGATAGTCCGAACCCAGGGGTGCTAGTTCTTGCAGTCCACGATCTCTTTAATGCGATGCGAAAGGACTTGGACAAGACTTACACAATCAAGTGCTCCTACATTGAAATTTACAATTAGGCGGTCTTTGACTTGCTCGCCCCGAGCAAAGACCGCCTCCAATAATCTCTCTCAGTCTCGTAGAACGAACGCAAAGAATTCTAGGTCAAAGCAGCGACAATGCTAAGTGTCAGCACAATCGATGAGGTCTTAGAAACCTTACGAAGAGGATAATCGAATCGTCATTATGCGCAGACATCAATGAATCATAAGAGTTCGAGGTCTCACACAGTATTCAGACTGCACATCCACAGCTTTTCCAACGACCACATTAGAAACTACAGGGAAAATTTCCAGGGCTCCAGCAATGTTAATAACCGATAAATTATTTAGTCCCTGATAGGGCTCTAGGAAAAGAGATCCAAAAAGAGCGAGGGAACTGTTATCACCGAGGCATTGCTAAACTTAGTCGACTTGGCTGGCAGCGAAAAGCTATCTTCTCACTACGCCAACATCTAAAAGGAGAAAAGCAGCAGTCCTTCAGCGAGGGAGAAAAGCAAGTAGAAAATGACTGAGCGAGTCAAAGAGGGGAAACACATAAACAAGAGCCTGTTCTTTCTGATGCAAGTGATTTCCATCAAAGCTTAGGGAAAAAGCTCTACCCACATTCCCTATAGAAACTCTACTCTCACTAAAATTTTGAGGAGTTCCCTGGGGGGCAACTCGAGAACCCTGATCGTGCTTTGTGTCACTCCGACTCTATCGCAAGTGGAGCAGTCAGTGTCCACCCTGCGTTTCGGGACGACTGCCAAGCGAATCGAGAATAATATAGAAGCGAATGTCCAGGCGCACAACGACGAAGGCGGAATTCGGATGATGATCGTCTAGTACGAAAAGAAGATCCAGGACCTCTAGACTTGCCGGTCGACCGACAAGCAGCGCATCAAGAGTCTCAAGAGAGAGTTGTAGACAGTCCGCACCCAGGACCGCTCTGAAGAGGAGGCTCGCTTCAAGTAATTCCAATAATAGCTTAATAACAAAGATCTCCTCATACACAAGCTCTAAGAAAAGATTAAGGTTTTGGACCAGCTCAATAGCTAATCCATCAAGGAAATGATGGACTTGAAGTCGCCTAGGCAGTCTTTTTTAGTGCTTCCTTAAACTGGAGTTCTCTTCGGAGTCCGGCCGACAAGGAAGGAACAAGAAGCAGGGAGGCCGAGCCAGGGATAGATATTACTGCGGCACGGCATGAAAGTCCTGAAGTAGCGAGTTAACTTCTTGGAATAGTTCATCAAAACTTTATTAGTGAAGGCGATACCCAAGATCTAATAGGTCTTGGACGAGCTGTTCAGCTTCAAACTGCTATGCTACAAGCAGCGCC
The DNA here is from genome assembly GCA_003687565.2 of Craspedacusta sowerbii. Classification (NCBI taxonomy): domain Eukaryota; kingdom Metazoa; phylum Cnidaria; class Hydrozoa; order Limnomedusae; family Olindiidae; genus Craspedacusta; species Craspedacusta sowerbii. Next base: position 12,772 of record QQSS02082203.1, read on the forward strand.
ATGAAATCGCCCTCTGCGAGTCCAAGGAGACCTACCTCGTTCAGAAGCTGTTCAAAGCCCAAGCCAAAATAGAGCTCTATTAGAAGCAGCGCAACATGTCCAAACTCGAGATGTAGAGTCTCTTGAGGCTCCAAGAGCAATTCTAAAAATCTTTAGCTAAAATCCGAAAATAAATAAGCAACCGTGAACTGATTGCCAAGCTGCAGTAGCTTAACTCCGACCTTAAGCTCCCTGTTCTCTAGAAAAGCTAGTTCGAAAAACCTAATTTCATGAAAGACTTCAAAAGTTAGAGCAAAATAAGACTGGAGGAGGTGCAGAGCAAACTCAGTCAGGAGCGGCAGTAGATCCTCTCCCAGTTCAGCGCACTCTTCCAGCATAGTTTCCAGTTCAAAGATATCTAATTCGAGCCCCTCTAGACCTCCATCGTCAAAAAGAAAAGCGACTCGCTTTGTCTCAAAGACCTTAATACTACCTTTTCTAAATAGGATTGCAATTAGAAGTCTGAACAGAAGTTATGGCAGACATAAAGTCCATTGAAAACTAACGAGGATCTGCTTTTTCGGTCAATCGAGGAGGAAATCAGCTCTGCTGTGAGCAAAGTCCTGGGCTATCAGCGCAAGAAAAAGAAAAACTGATTATAAATACTGCTCTTGATTCCTCCACTTCTATCATAATTTCATTAAAGAATTATGTACATGGCTGCCTCACCAATGTCGACTGTAAAGCTTAATTTGGAGCACAACCTCTGCTCCAACAAAATACCCGAGGTTCGCTTCGACCTCGGCCAAACGATCCTCTCCGTGAAGGAGCAAGTCGAAAAGCGCTACGGATCCAAAGTAAACTATGTTCGACTTACGCTAAAAAATAAGAACGGAGATAAAGTCGCGTAGATGTAGTAGGACTTCAGGAGCCTTGGATTCTACGGGGCCGAAGAGGGATACATAATTTTGGTGACAGACCTCAACCCGAACTCCATCCACAAGGAGATCGAGGACTTCTCCAAAGTCTAAAAGTACAAAATCAGCGAGGAGGATTACAAGAACCTGCCCGAGAACTTCAGGAAGTGGAAAAAGCTGCATCACCCCAAGGCCGAACAGGCTTTCGATCCCGCCTCTTTGGATCTCGAATTCCAGAAAGATCAGGCTGATTAGATTAAGGTCGGAATGCGCTGCAGGACTGCTGCAGGCCACCGCGGGGCCGTCTCCTATGTCGGCAAGGTGCCTGACATGGGAGTGGGGTACTTCGTGGGACTGACATTAGACGAGCCGTACGGGACAAGCAACGGGAAACTGCTAGGGGTGAGCTACTTCGAGTGCGAGGAGGGGTTCGGAATCTTCCTTAGGCCAAGCGAGATCTAGACAGGGGACTTCCCAGTTCTTTCCTTGGACGACTAGATCTGAATGAAAAGTGATCAAAATGTTTTCCTGAGGAGAGTGACGATGTCGTGTATGTCGACAGCGTGGCTCGGCGTCCCCTTGCCCCCCTTCTCCGTATTCTTCATAAATTAGACTAACTTCCTTAATTACTCTCGGAGTTATTATTTTGATTAGCCCAGCACCGACACGCCCAGGGCTTAGCTTTGTAAGTTGTCCAGCAGGAAGAAAGCCGTCCCGCTGAACCTCTGCAGGTCGAGAGTCAGTCTGTGCAAACTGGCTTGTTTGAAGAATTGGGAGACCTCCATCGGGCCAATCTTCGGGAAATACACGCAAGGCAGCTGCAAATATATTCGCTCTTGCTTATTAGGCGATTAATCCTCCAAAATCCTATTCTAGAAAAGCTCTGTCTCTTTCTTCTCGCTCTGTTTGGGCAGATTCTGGCCAACCACGTAGCTGCCGTGCTCCAGTCTTCCTTCCATCAGATAATCGAAGGAGCAATACCCTAATTCGGACTGGTGGAGGCCCGACTTGAGGGACAGGCCCTAGCAGTACCTGCGAGTACCCTTACCATAGACTAGAAGCTTGAGGGAGAAGAAGCCATAGCACTGTTTGTTAAACAAGTACTGACCAAGGACTCTGCAGGTCGAGGCTGCATACTAATTGTCCAGTACTTTTTGTGGAAATATATACCCCACGTTCTTATAGTTTATAGTTATCTTTTAGGCTGCTGAGTTCATGCTCACTCTCCCTGAGGGACTCACCGTGAAGTTGCAGATTATGGTCTCAGCCCCCTATCTCTTCGACTCAATCACCCCTCCCTTCCGCAGGAATCCCACCAAAAAATCTTTATAGCTCTTGAAGAGGTGTGGAGAGGCGAACCTCAACCTCTGAGGGAGTTTGCTTGAAAGTATCTCACGGACTTTGGCAACCTGCTTTTAATTCGAGTTATTCTTAAAGTGGGAGAGCTCTGACTCTTAAGTCTCCTGCTGATGCGGCTTTTGCATAATTTCCTCGAGCACAATCTTAATGGCCGAAATTTTCCAGACCTCGAGTGAAGCCAAGAGCTTGCCTCCTGTGGACTCCTCCCCGATCAGCAGCCACTCCCTTACGCCCGGGTATTTGCAGACCAGCACTGAGAGAGTGTTTACCAGCTCACCCTAGTCGTAAATCTATATCGAACTTATGGTCGACGGTATTCCTGACTCTCTGAAGCACTTTTTTGTCTAAGAACGAAGGCTGAGCAGATATGTCCGCTGGAGGTTCCCGAAAAACACAGGAATCTCCAAGTCGTTGCACAGTCGCACTAGGGACTTGCTGGGGTGTCCTGCGATCATATACGCCGAGGACGTGGAGATTAGGGCTTTGACTCGCCTGACGACCTCAGGAAAGCAGCGGAGGAGGACATAGTTGCTAAAGTGAGAAGGGTAAGTCGACTCGCGGTTGAGCTCCAAAATGTGTATTCGTTTCTAAGGCTACTAGATTTAGGAGAGCTGAAGCATCTTGAAGATGTACCGGAGGACTTCTGGTTGCAGGGGTACCGAGGTTAGGTAGATGATTCGCCTCCTAGGGTCTTTGACGCGGAAGATTCTGGAGAGGTGGACGTTGTTGGCTTGCTGTTGGAGGGGAGTTGTGAGACGATCTAGCTAATCCGCGTTGTCAGCGTGGAGGTGGACTTCGTAGTGGACATTGGAAATGATCTGGTCAAAGTTCTTGAAAAAAGTTTATTGACGCTTATTGAAAAGAGTAGTTTGATTCAGATTTTGCTCCTCAAGTTGAGCGAGAAACTACAGTCTGCGCAGCTTGCTTCGCCACCACCTCTGGATCACCTTGCAGTAATTCGATAATGCTCTGTGCTGCTTGAACTCTCGCCTAAGTTTCATACTAAGCCAGTTCGCCTTTATGACATTGGCTGCCCTGATATGTCCCTCGCTGCCATAATAGATGAAGGGAATGCGCCTATTGAGCTTGATGATCTGATCGACTTCGACAGCACAACTAAGTAGCAGTTCCTGGGAATGATTAAGTCGTTTGAGTGCAAGCTAGGCAAGGGGCTATGAATGCAGGTGGACAAGCCTGATATTGTACTTCTACATGAACTTCTAAATGGCCCTGAGAGTGTTGTGGACGAATGTCCAGATCGAATTGTAGAGATGTCTAAACCCCTTAAGCTACTCGTTTTAAACAACCTTGAAGTCCTTCACGGTCAGTCTGAACTGGGTTTTCGGCTTTTCTTGCATCCTTTCCTCGAGCAGCTTCAGCTCCTTTATTACTCGCACTCCTTCCTAGTTGAATTTCTGGGTTGCGCTCTACACCCTTCTGTGGCGACGTTAATGCGAAAGTACTCTGTGAGTGACATTCTTGGGGATGTTATTCACCAGAGAAATGTTGTTCTAGTTGATAAGACTCTTCTCCTTGAATCCGTAGATTTTGGCCTCTTTGCTCCTGAATGACTACGGCGGTAAGTTAATCGACTCCTGCCTTATGTTCGTCAAGTTCACTCGATCCATCGTCCTCCTTGACCTTTCCTTAGGTCTTCTCTGCTTGGCTTTTGCAGGGGGTTATTAGCTCACTTGGCTTAGGCTAGGCAGTCGGTGTCCTTTGTCCAGCTGCTGAACGCGCTTTTGCAGGGCATTATAGGACTTGTCCAAAGAATAGTTGAGGACATGGTCCCAGGCGGAAAGGGAGAAGGAGGGATCATCCTGCTGGGCCTCAAGCTTTCCCCTCTCGATCTGGATCTGGCGTTTGGCTTGGAGGAGACTCCTGCCAAGATCATCGGTTATCATTGAAATGTAATAAATGAATGAGGAGTAATTATAGCACTTCCAACAGGTGTAATAAACCGAAAAGTTCTTGTAATAGCACAAGAAAGTCTTTGACTAGCTGCTCGTTGAACTCGCTGTCCTCCAGCCCCAAGAAGCACATTCTCACTTCCTCGCTTTCCTCGGCAAGCTCCTCGGCAGGACTGAGGAGCATGCACTCAACCTGGTCTCAGACTACGAAAAGTCTCTCAAGGTTCAGAACTTCGCTCCCAAGGACTACAGCCAGGTGGTGTCTTTCTTCGAATTTATTCATACTCAGGGGAATGTAGTCTTCCTCGAAAAACTTGAGGACTAGCAGCCGGGACAGCAATAGCAGCTCGTAGTAACTCCCAGTCCTTCCCAATAGTCAGCAAACTAACCACTGATCGTAACTACAAACGAGTTCGAGTAAATAAAGGAAGGCAGTCAGCAGTTCGCCCAGCGGCTGCAAGAGACTATCCAAAAGTACTAGGAGTCCTTGAAGGAGGCCTCATAAAAGGATCGTCCCTATATAATACGCACGATTGCCTCTTTGGCTAATTAGCTGCAGCTACTGCAGGCCAGCTCTATCAAGCCAGTCCAGCTCAACAGATAGACCAAGAAGCAGCGGGTTCGTGCAGAAATGCTCAAAGAAGTTTTCGAATTTTACTGCAAAATGAGCCATGCCCTCTGTCCGAAAGGGACCTTCGACAGGATAAAGCACGAGACAAATGTGCTGAACTGGCAGAAAGTGATATCAATGCTGAAAGACTTCGAGATCTACAAAAGCAAGATCGACAAGGGGTCAGTTGAAGCTCTCTATAAGAAGATTGCTACTCATAAGAAGTAAATCAACTACTTAGGCTTCCTGGAGCTGCTCGAGAATGTGGCTGCACAAGTATACCCCGAGCGAACCCCGCCCCGGCTCGACCACCTGCTTAACGAGGTAATCGCAAAGAAATTCAATTTCAGGACAAACTTCAAGAAACTGCCTTTCGACACGAAATAGAAATAGGATTTCCGGTCTGAGCGAATCAACTCATATATCTTCAACATGGTACCCCACTCGGGAAAAGGGGAGTCAGACCTAAGGATTTAGCTCTAGCAACGCCGCCTCTTGAAACTCCAGCTTAAGCACGAGGAGCAAAGAAAGCTCCTCAAACTCAAAAACAAATCTTCTCCCAAAAAGAAGAAGGATGATAAGAAGTCTTTGCTTATCTCCTTGGACTCTATCAATTCCATTCCCCTTAGCAAGGGCATCTAGCGAATGATAAGCTAAATTCAATAACTCGACTCTTAGGAAGAGGAGGCATTTTCAAATGGCAGGGTCAGCGAGCTGAAGCCAGTGGCAGAGCAAACAAAGGCGCGCGCACAGCAACTCCAAAAGTAATAGCAAACATCATAAAGGAGACGGGTGGAAGAAGTGCTACGGTAGCGACGACACTCAGTGAGAGTATGAATAATTCATTTAACGACGTGATCGACAATGAGCACGTAGTCGGCCTTTTTCTATAGGCCGCCGACGGTGCCTAATTTTTTATTATTTTTATGATTCTACTCGAACACGAGTCCCAGCTTATTGATTTAGAATCCCTCCTCATTCTCAATGAATTAGCCATTTATCAGGAAGTTGTACGAACTGTGATACATGTTGCAATTCTAATCCTTTAGATCTCGCACCAGCATCCACTACAGCTCTACCAGACTCCGGTCTTCGTTCAGCTCGTACACGTACTAGTTGTCCTTGTACCGGATAAGCACCTTCTTCGTCTTCTTCTAGGCACAGCAGAATAAAAATTCTTTTGTTTTTTTGAATAATTATTATAGCATCAATTATCATAATCGTCAACTAACCCCATCTGTCTCTTTAATTACAACCAGTTCTCGCGATGCTACTGTGGTTTCGCTGACTTCCATTAGGGAAGCCGGAACTCTATCCATTCGCCTAATTTGTTGTAAAGACTGACTGGATACAGTAAGGCGCAAGTAGTTAAAAGAAAATAAATTTTGGTTTTATTTTTGGCCTGGTATACAAGGGCCTCTTTTAGAGTGAGTTGGCTTTTGGAAATCGATAAATTAAGGTCCGCGTTTTCCCTGGCGTGCGTCCGAGCCTTCATGTTTTTAAGCAGAACACTAAAATTCCCGAATTTAATCCTCACAAGCATTCTTTATATGATATTTTTTCTGATAAATTTGCCGGGACTGCTCGCACACTTCTACTGTCTAGCAGGACAATTTTTCCACCCGACCAAGCTTAGTTGTGAAGTCTGTCCCACCACCATGACTAGTGCCTACCCGTATTCACTATGTTCATGCCTAACACAAAATTACAAAAATTTGTCAAATCCAGGGTACGGTATTGACCTGGCCTGCACGAGTTCGAGCTTGTCTGCGAATCAGATATTTTCACAGCATGATTTATCTGGAATACCTACAGCAGGCTCAGTAAAAACGTGCGTGTCGACTGCTTATCCGTCATAAAATATGTGTTTACCATGCAACCAAAATGCAGTATTCAATATAGATTCTAGAAAATGCGCATGTCCGAACCTCAGCTTTGACGGACTATGTTTCACTTCAGGCACTGTCCTCCCTACTCTTGATACAAGCTACATTTACAAATAGGTCTATACATCACTCACTTTAGCCTGTCTCGAACAAGCAAGTGCTTAGGCCTGCAGTGCTATACTCTCCCTCTGTGCTCTCAAAGGTTATTCTGATACTGACCCCTTCTGTCTCCAGTACAGCAACCTCAAAACTAAATTTGACACTGCCACGCTCGATGATGTGATATCCGATCAAATAGTTCTCGACTATAACTCCCCCTCTCTACAATTCTACACGGCTAAGTTCGACTCACTCTCGGGCAGATTGCTGAACTTCAATGCAACGGATGGCTCTGAGTTCGGATGTGTGCTATCAGCCAAGGATTTCAAAAATATGCGACTGGTGGGATACAATTTGACAAGGACTTGCAATGTCTCGTTTCAGAGCCAACCTTTTATTAGTCCGACTTACTAACTCTACGTGAAAACCAGCAAGGGTTTTGTAAATGTGCCAGTGCTATATGGGTAGTCAAAGGTCCCTAGGACAAGATTCGCTATTTGCAATACGATGTTTGCTAGGAGAGACTCTGCCGGCAACAAAGGCCTCAATGCCTTCAATGACTTCAACTCTTCCACCAGCATAGATGTTGCAACATCCTTAACTCTTACCTATGCTTTCGACAGAACTAGGGGACTCTTAAAGGCCCCTGTCTTGACTATCACTTACAAAAACCAACCAGCTTCCGACTTCACACTTCAAGTTAGCTGGGGTACTATTGGCGACTCCTCTGGATTTTTCGGCACAATCATTCCTCTCTTCATAGTTATCAACGTACTGGCAGGTGTTGCTGCTATTTACAGGCTGGTCATTTACATTCGACAGAATCCTGAGATGGGGGGCGAGCTCTACTACTGCTTCAGAAGCACTCTGGCAACCATCATAATTTTGGGGTAGACATGGTCGCTGGCTCTTTTCGGGTTTCTGACAGCAGCCTCTGGCTACTGGTTCTTTTTTTTCAAATTTCAGACAGGTTTATTTGTCTTCATGACAGCACTGACCACCTTTTCCGACTACTTTCCTTACGACTTGGTTTTCTTTTTGGTTTTTATTATAAATTTGTTTACCTACATCGCAAGGTTAATTAGGATTGCAGGACTCGAACTCTACTTCATCGACTGGGAACGTGTCAAGAACTAGGATGGCCACATCATCAATCAGAAATCTATCTGGAGAATCATTTTCTGCGCCAAAAGGCTTGTCAAACTCACGCTCTACAGAAAATCCAGCCCTTTTTCGGCAATGCTGATCCTTGGATTTTTTCTGACTGGGCTAGACTGGCGCTACTTGGCCTATTAAAATTCTTATCCATAAATAGGCCGGATATCCGGTAAATAGCTAAACTACGTTTTGCTGCATTTCTTGGCGAGCAGCATCTACATCCTCACTTGCCTGGTGCTGGGCTTTTTGAGATGGGCTGTAAAAATATGGTTCCCACTCCCACACTAAGACTTTCAAGATCTGCTTTCACTGTCCAATCTTTCGTTGATAATCTTTGACAATAACCTTCATGGATTCTATATTCATGGACAACATCCAGTTGGAAGGGCGGAGGGTTCGATCGAGCATCACAACCTTGTGCTGGCCAAGTAGTCCAAAAGCAACAAAACTCGTGCTTTCATTGAGGACGAGGAGGAGCAAATCTTTGAAATTTTAGTCCCAATCCAGCTTAGGAATTAGTATAATGTTATTCTCGCTAACAAAATCAGATAGAAGCTCCTTCTGGCTGGACAGAATGACGGACAGTTTATTTCACGACCCACTCCTGCCAACGCTGATTTAGACTCCCTTGAGCTCAACAAGTAGCAGCTCAACAGATATCTCAAACTCTATCTCGAGGAAATGAGGAAGTAGCACAAACGAAGAGTTGTCTAAAAGCCTTTCCTCGTGTCCTTATCGGGTTGCGTTCCTTCTCTGGAGGATATCGGCAAGTTGCCAATTTTTTACAAGTAGAGAGCTGCAGCGGCAAGCTAACCTTTTGTAGGAGGGTCTTAGCCCTTCTTCGTGATCACAGAGGCGCTGCTTATTAATTTTTGGATCCGGATACTCAGATAGCCGATGCAAGCAATGTTGCTCGCTGGTCTGTGCAACTTCCTAATTCTGCAGCCGATATTCTAGTGGCTGGTACTACGCAATGTGGCGAGTAAGACTTTCGTGGACATACGCCTATTGAATAATTGATTAATTAAATTTATCAATGGAGGAACAATAATTAGCTTAGGACAATAAAGTTGTCCTGTGAGGAATGCAGATTGTGAATATTTGTCTGAATTCATCTACTTTGCTCCTACTTGTATTGCCGGCACTAAGCCTTTTCTTCTGAAGGCCTTTTTCGATCATATGGCTATAATTAACGGGTCGTTAATTTTAGCTGACATCACAAAAAGATTAAAGTAGTTCAGGACAGGAATGTGTCTCGGCGCTTTAAATTCCGCTGTCTCATCATGTTATTAGTGTCGACTACTTGCTCAACAAGTAGAAACAGAATTCACACAGATGTTCAAAATCAATATTCCAACAGAATAAAAGATATTGTACTCAAGACTACTGTGGGACTGACAAGAGCTTTCTGATTAAACAGCTGGCAAATGGACTCTATTTGTTCCCCTGAGCATGCAGAACAGACTTATAGAATAAGCATTTTGCGGATTAATGCATGGAGACCTTAGATTTAAATAGTGCTCTGAAAATCTTTGACCAATTTACTGCTGCTTGGTTACAACGAAAGGGCAGAATAAATTGGTACAAAGAAGTCTGAGCACTTATGTCTTAAGAAAATTGCCGTCGAACAAATTATTCTTGAAATTGATTTTGATAAATGATTATTCCATCAGACTTCTACCTTGAATTAAGTTCCGATTTGACCTGTGCTTACATTAGAGATCGCTTTCCTTTATAGGGTTGTTGCTTGAGAGCCTAAGATTAGTTAAAACGCAAAAATACTTCATGCTGGCTGTGTAGCAATAAGCAAAAACAATTTAAGAACTCCACCATTTTCAAATTCAGTCGTTTATTATTCTCACTTTGAACGTAAGTTTTTTCGCTCTACGAGTTTCTTCTTGATTTTTCCCGCCACAACTGCCTTGACAGGCTTTTATGTCGTTTGACAATACTTCTCACTCGCTTCTCGCTCGCTCAACAGCCTTTGCTACAACTCCGACGTCTCCTTCTCAATCCGCTGGTTCTAAAGAGCGAGCTCGCCAAGTTCCTTGAGGAGCTTTTCTCTTAGGGATTGTGAATCTGAGACAACTGTTTTAGCAGGCAGTCTTATTTCGGGGAGCAGAAGATCAAGCTTCAACCGCATCTCCTTGAAGAGCAGCTTAGTTGTTTCCAGTCTGGATTCAGTAGCTTCAAAGTTTAAATTCATCATCACTCGCTGCCTTGCATAAGCAGCTTTATCTTCTACCACCACCCCTCCGGAATCGTCACACTACTGAATCTATCTTACTTGCTTTGAAGGAACACTTGTCTGTATCTCCAAGTACTGTGGCCACTCCTCACCAACCAGTCCTCACAATGGAAAATATCAGTTTATATTTATTTGCGCATTTTTAAGAAGAGTCTCTGCTTCCAGTCGATTGTGGCTGCACAAGGAAAAATTTCAGTGATTTCAAGGAGGTCTTGAGCGTGTAGTTTGAAGATTCTGCTGACGGACTGGTTGTAGAAGTCCTGGCGCATTTCTAGATGGACCCACCTGGCATGCTAGGAGTTTTCGGGTTGATTGAATACGTGGGGGACAATGAAGACTCCATGGAAGAACTAAGGAGGCGGCTCTATATCTTGCTCCTGCCTATTTTGATGCTATGACTGCATAATAAAGAATCAATGTTATTCCTATATATACAATACATCAGATATTAGTCCAATAACAGCACACTACCATTCTGCTTACATACAAATCAACATTCCTCCTTTAATACATAACATTCATTCCACTTACATTTTCGATTCTATTCCAGCAAAAAGGCCAATCAGGCTGCCCAGTTGGATCCTTTACAAACACCCCAAGCTCAGCCGATACTCGATCTACCCCAAACCCACCAGCACCTACATACTCTTCTCCTTGTTTAGCTTCTAAAAACTGAGGTTAGCCAACTATTTCAGAAGAGTCTTGATCGAAATGCCCCGATCGAGCAACTTTTCCTTGGCGAACTGCAACTTGTGTTTGAGAGGGCCTCCCCTCAAAAGCACACCGAAGAATTACTCTACGATGATGGGGGAAGGACTGTTTGTAAATTAGTAAATCTCGCGCTGCTAGATTGGCTTGATGACTGTTGTTGAGTTGCCGGCCGAGTTCAGCTTAATCGACTGGAGCATATTGACCACCCTCCTCATGTCTCCCTCACTGAGTTTAAAGACTGTTGACTGGGCCTAGTGGCTCAACTACATCTTTTAGCTGGTGAGGATCTCCTGCATTAGAGGCTGGGCGTGCTCGAATGCTATGTGTCCAAACTTGAAGCGCGTACATCTTGATTGCAAAGCTGGAATTATTTTCGAGACATAGTTGCAGATTATGCAGAAGCGAGTGGATCTCCAATACTTTTCAATTATCCTACGCAGTGCAAACTGCGCTGCATTAGTCATGGAATCGGCTTCATCCAGAATTACCAGCTTCAGGGCGTGCTGCTAGCGGTCCAACATTCCGGTGCTAGCGAAGTCCTTGATGGAGTCCCTTACGACGTTGATCCCTCGATCGTCGCTCGCATTGAGTTAGAGAATCATTCCTTTGAACTTGTCTTTGAAAACTTAACGAGCCAGCGCCAGGATTGTCGAGGTCTTGCCAGTCCCTGGCGGACCGTAGAACAGCAGATTGGGCAGTTTGTTCTACTGAGTAAACTTGCGGACCTGTGAGTTTGTTACGAGTGTGTATGATTGATTAGTGTGAGACGAGTTTATCGAGCTTGACGGGTCTGTACTTCTCGACCCAAGGCAAGTGGTCCTTGGGCCTGGCTTTCTCCTCGCGCTCAATTTCCATTTAATATTGTGGATCAGTAGGGGCTCTTTGGATTATTCATAAAAGATAGCCGATCGTTGGTCGTTTCACTTACTATGAGACCGCAGGGTAAGAACAACTAGAAGGCAGAAACTCATAACGAATGGTTCAATCACCAACCCATCGTTGTCTGAACTTTATAAAAATTATAAGCATGTCTCGCCTACTAGCTTAAGCACAAACTATATCTGGCTAATAAGTCAAAAATATGTATTAGCAATACCAGGAAATTAAAGGCATATTCCATCCAGCCGTTTTAACTGCTTTCAGTAATTTCATAAACAAAGCGGATAAGGGCCAAGTGAAAGTTACATAAATCAACGCTAATTACAACCTATCCCAAGAATCCATTTGATTCTGCTGCGTTTAATAAGCAATTCTGTGAGCAAGGTTGATGCTACTTAGTGAGCCTCAACAGAGTCTTGAACCTTAACTGTTAATATTAATGAGCAGCCCTTTTAGCAGAGATTACATGAAGATGAACGACAACCTGTACCGTAAAACCTTCTCTCACACCAAACTCCGCATGCAGCCCAAGTCAGCTCTGCAGGTAGTCAGCTTTAGAAATGGATTTTTTCAGGGCTAAATCCATAACAAGTCTTTCAAGGGCCTGGGATCGCTATTGCTGTTCAACGGATTACTGATATTGGGCAACTTTGACAAAGGCCAGCTCAACGGAAAGGCAGTAATCTTTTTTAGTCAAGGAGGAACCCTCTACTGCAACTTTATGAGCAATAATTTGTAAGGGCCTGCAGTAATGCACTTCGAAAAGAAGACTGTCCAGTGTCTCCGATTCTAAAGAAATTAGGTCCAAGGTGAGAGTTATTATTACAATTTTACAAAGGGCCGCTGGATAAAGCAGCTTTATTCTATGGGCAAAGTAATCGGTGGCTAGGCCTAGCTGAAAAAGAGCTAGTTAAACACACTGCCTGTCCAGCTAAAGCGAACCGAGTTGGGCAAAATGTGCTAAGAATCGCTCTCAAAATCTTACTTCTTTAACTGCCTGGACAATAGCCCAGGCATCAGAATGGGACGACTGTAATCTATTGATGAATCCTACTACGGATTCCTTAATAACAACAAGCCGATGGGCCAAGGAGTTCTGATCAGCAAAAATCAAACAATCTGCAGCAATTTCAACGGCAAGAAGGTGAGCGGACTGACTATCATAAACTTCAAAGCCGACCACAACATCCTCATCGGCAAATACAATTAGAGTCTGGCGGCAGAGTTAAGCTTCCTTTACTACTTCGCATAGAATAAGTCCTTGACCATAAAGTATAATGGGCATTAGGAAACTGTGGTCGACTCCAGAGAAGGATTCAGCCCTTTAACTCTCAACTAAGTGACTATTCACGACTTCCCTTCGAACAAAGTTAGGCAGGACTTCAATCTCGTTCTGCCCTCCTGGATCAACGATTTGTTTTTTCATTACTTCCGAATAAAAGAATCAATTAAGGTAGAAGGGTTCGACCTGGCTACCCTCAAAAAGTAAAACTTAAAGCTAGATCTGAAGTAGGCTGAGGCGGCCTAGGCCTTCAATCAGGACGATTTAACATTCCGTAGAGTCTCATTCTCAGCATAGAAGAAATAGGAGCCCGATAAAAGTCTGTTCAATTTCAATACAATCCCACAGTCTAACAACTAAGAGCCATAAAGTCCCAGATAAGTCAACCGTTCAGACATCAAAGTCAGGAAGGCCCAGAATTAGCTCGATTAATTTGACTCAGGATTGATTACTCACTTAAAACAGAAAGAGTAATTAAAGAACTTCAGGAGTCCCGTCCGCAAGCCTATCTTGTTATCGTAAGAAATCAAGAGGGAATTCATGCGGCCTAATCTGCTCGGCAGCCAGGTTGTCCAGATGCACGAGGAGGACAGCCGACAAGAGAAATAGTAGTCCGATCTGCTGAGCAGGTTGAAAAATGTTTTAGGAAGCCGAGGGTGATCAGATAATTATTAAATGCCGACTATTAACAGAAAGAAACGAAACATTTATCTTGCCATTGGCATTTATAGCCTTGTTCTCCTGACGAAGCGCAGCTGGCCATGCTAGGCTCAAGACAAATTTATGCGATGCAACGGCTAGCTTATAAAAATTCATTTCAGATTCCTAATTAATAAAAAGGAGTGGCGTAGGCGATGGCATTTATGAGCCAAGAGAACTCCAGCAGTATAGGCACCATTGAGACAATTCTGGGCACTGGACTCCACAGCTACTTCAGCTTTTTTAGCATTCCTTTTTTGGAGATGATTCCCTGAATTAAAATATACAGCAAAAAGGTCACCAGCAAGTAATAGTTGCATGCGAAGGCAACCAAGTTGAGAGCTGCGATGCTCAGTCCGATTTGAAGCTTCCTCCAGAATGAAATCAGGAAATTAAGCACGCATTGGACGTTGCAATCCTAGTTTTACTATGTATTTATTCTATCTACATCGTGCTTGCTGGATTCGCTGGCACTCTGGCGCTATGAATCCAACTCGTTGACGATTCTAGGCGCGATAAACCCGTTCGAAAATCGAGAGAGCAGCAAAACCACCAAGATGGTCAGGAAAATGATGAGCAGGTAGAAGAAAATAGCATTGGCTGAGTTAAAGAACTGTTGATAGAAGGGTTGGTTGAGCTTAAGGTTGGGAGGAGTGTAAGCTCCAAAGACACAACCCCATAGTAAGGACTGCATTTTAAATATGCTCATCTATAAAAACGCCCTCATTAAATAGATGGAGCAACTCGAGCTGGTCATTAACCTCGACCTGAGCTACTACATCATCGACCGCACTCAGCATCCTTCCCCTTTTCTTTTTATAGTTGAATCTGAACATTACTATTTTGGCTATGCAGAAAACGGATCGCCTGTGGGGCTGCACTACCAAAGGCGGGGTCCTACAATCCTAATAGCGACTTTCGAGTAAGGGAGGAGAGAAGGGATCTATCTAAAGCTGGATTTATAAAAGGAGACAACTGAAGTGAAGGAGGACTCGATCATAATAACAACGCTGGCCATGGAAGGACTAAGATAGACGCGGCTGGACATCGTCTTCGATCAGCTCAACATGGATTTACTGAACCCTGCGATCAGCTATCCCTTAGTAGATCTAGGCTTTTTTATTTCCAATAACTTCAACGTCTAGTTGGACTGGCGCCACAATCAGACTGAAATTCAAATTGAGGAAGTGCATCTCCTCCTCTCAAGAAGCTAAAACTATATAGTCAACGGCCTGGGAGTCTTCCAATAAAAAGCCCTCTATTTTTTTCGCTACTAAAAGAACGATATAAAATTATTTTCGACTCTTAAGGAAGGATATGGGAGCATCGTGGCTAAGTAGGGATCGGCTGCGTCGTGCTACAACTTCGTGGAGGGCAAACTGGAATCCCATTAGCTGTGCAGCGAGCCGCTTTTCTTGAAAGTGATTGAGGCAATGCGAAGGAAACTCCTGAGTGACCCTGACCTGATCAACGATTATATCTAGATTAGAATTCCTTAGATAGAGGAGGACACATCTGCAAAGGTGGATAAGCCGGTAGAGACTAAGAACAGGCTCTCCATTTACTAAATTATTGCTTAGAAGGACAGGTTTCGATAAGCCAGAACTCTCTCCTCCCCCAGTCTTAAGACGACCAGGCCGCTCTAGCAGGTTAGTAGGTTCTCTCAAATAGTCGAGTAGACCATTGCCCAACTGAGATCTTCCCGGGCCAAGAGAGTTCCTGTGGAAAGACACCCTTTGCAGAAGCAAATAGCGAAGCCTGGCTGGAAATCATGAGCATGTGTCAATCATACTGTTATAAAGCAAGTAGTTTGGCGCGCATGGCCTACATGTATAATTTTTATGACCCAGGAGCGCCTCTATTTTAGCGCATGTTTCCTCGTCGCTAGAAATTCCAGGCTCTTCGCAACAATTAATTCTTTAGGTCGCTCCCCTACATCCGATGGAGCTTCTTGTCCCAGCTCGCCTCGATTTAGATCTCTTCAGCGCGATTGAACTACTTCAAATAATTTATCATCTTCTTTGGTGGAGACGACTTTACTTAGGCCCTTAAATTCTTAGGCAGCTTCCTGAAGTCAAAGATATCATGGACCAATGGCTTTTTGGCTGGAATAGCCAAAGGAGGCAGAGACGACCGTACCGGCTTCTTCAGCTACTGCTTCTCCTATCTTTTAAAGGGTTCAATCTTGTTTATGTCTGTTCTAACTAGTTTGTCGTATGATTTGACTTTATTGATGAGCCTGCGCTTTTATTCCTGGAAAAACTACTTTTACTTCCTGAGAGCTTACTACTACTCCTTGAGGATAAGGTGGAACCTGGTTAAGGCAGGCTTGCGAGGCGGAGGAAGGGGAAGACATTAGGGCTTCTTCTCTTCCTTGGGTGGGAGCCGCTTCTACTGCTTTTTTAGTAGAGTTTTAACCTTCTAGTCTGTCTACTTATTGATCTTATCCCTGCTCATTTTACGCTCTCCAATCAATCTTATTGTTTCAAGGATCTTCTCCTTTTTGAGGCGCTTCTTCTCCTCCTACTTCAGCAGGACGGCCTGCGCCTAGGCTCGCTCCTGCTCTGCTCTCAGGCCGGCACTTTTCTCTGCGCGTAGCTTTTTCTTCTTGAGAGTGGAATCCCTGTGGACGAGTGGGTTGGAGTGGGTCTAATCGTGAGTATAAGTGATGAAAGGGTTGTCAACCTAATTCATAATTTAGTAATTGTGAAGAGCGTATAATTGCCCCAAGGCCAGAGATAGTTAGCAGCCCAGTTAGACCGCGCATATTTGATGTAAAATTCATATTTTTATTTGCCTTTTCATCCTCAATCACACTCTAACACACTTAAAATTAGTGCGATTTTTATGCCTTATTATTACTGGCTTCGAAAACTCAAAAACTATTTTTATTTCTTTAAGGAGGTATGTTTAGAAGCAAAAGGTTGCTGAGAGCTGATATGCTGACAGCACATTCTAAAGGGTGATAACCTGGTTAGGTACTAATTATGAGGGGTTGAGTGGCTGCTTTAAATTATAATGAAGATAAATTAATGGCTGAAACGGCATATTGAATTAATGAATCTATGAATCTGTGATGGCAAGATTGATATGAGATTGAGTCGACTGACCTGCCTGATCAGATGACTATTGTGATAGTTATTATATGGGAAATAATTAATACGGCTGTTGCGAAGACGGCACAAAAATTAGTAAAGATATAGTCACCAAGTCCGAACCCAACAAGCCACCCCTTACTTCCCAACAGATTTACTAGCCCCTTCGTGTAACTAGCAAGAACAACCTCGTCTTCCATTATAAACCTGACTCCCCCGTTTAGCAACTCCAATAGAACAAGCCTCACCCTCAAAAATAGCACATCACCCTCCCCAGCCTGAGTCCCAAAATCGAGGCGCTGCTTAAGGAGTTGCCTCTGTACGTTACTTCGGCAAGTGACAGAGGAACAAAAATTTAAACCATCCGTCTCCCCAACAAAAAAGACATTTACACTGGTTAGCTTCTGTAAAACGACCAACCTCACGGAGCAGGCTAAATTTACTTTGCCAACGGCAAGTATTTGAAGGCCTCCTTCGTCTCAGGCTTCGTTTAGGGACATGGCAGGCTCTTCTTCACTGACGGAAGTTACTATTAGGGTCAGTTCAATAACAATTAAGCCTAGGGAAAGGGTATCTTCAAAAGTCCCGCCAAGAAATACAGCTATGAAGGACAATGGAAAAAGAACAAGCCGAACGGCAACGGAATTTAGCGGCTGTAAGGGAAATTCACTTACGAGGGGGATTTCATAATGGGAGTAAAGTAAGGGAAGGGGAACTTGAAGCTGGCGAACGGAGACTTCTACGAAGGGGGGTTTCGGAACAATAAATTTCACGGTAACGGGAAGCTTATCTTGCACAATAAAAACACATATTAAGGCGACTGGTTTTAAGGAAAAATGGATGGGTCCGGCACCTACGAGTGGAACAACTCAGACCTGTACATGGGCGAGTACAAGGACGGCAAGAAGCACGGCCAGGGCGAGTACAACTCGGGCAACAAGACCTTCCTGGGTAGCTGGGTGAAGGGCAGCCGGGAGGGGAAGGGCGAGCTGAACAGTCTGGAGAAGCGAGTGGAGGGACTCTGGAAGAAGAACAAGATCGACGAGGCGGCATGAATAAAAATCAATATCATTAAAGGGAGGGAATCTATATTTATTGGGGAGCGATATCGTTTTTACGGTAGGCCCAGATCTGCAGAGTCAGGATCACGTCCTACACGCTCTGCACCACTCCGATTATCACGAATTGGATAGGGTAGCCCTGCTCCACGAACAACACCGATTTTAGGATGTCACCAACCAGCCAGCAGCCGATTAGTGTGTAGCTCAGACCCTTTGTGCTTTTAAGAGCGCAGTTGTTGAGGATCTGGGGCAATGGAACAGTCGACTAGACGATAGCTGAAAGATACCCCAAAGTCTAGGAAAGGTTCTACCACTGCAAGAAGGCCGCGCAAAAAGCAGCAGTGACAGCGACTTAAATTAGCAGAAATTATAAATAGTAGAAGAAGGAACTCCACCTCCAAAATTTTCTGATGTAGGCCTTCGGGCCTGTCCCGTGGAATCTCTGGAATTTGCTGCACTGGTAGATGATGGCCGATTGAATTGCTATCATTAGCACTGACTGCAGCAAAAGCGGCAGTCCGAATCGCTTGAAATACCAGAAGAAAATCCTAAGAATATTAGCAGTGAGTAGTATGAAAGAGATAAAGGGGGAGAACGAGCCTATGGAGCGGCTGGTGCGAATGATGCGGTACTGCGGCAAGTAGGTGAAGCAGGGGAAGAAGATCAGGATGAAGTCGAGGGTCACCTGTGCCGCCTACCTGAGATGCTACATGTTCTACTATTATTATATGAAAGAAGGTTAAAAATAAGTATAGGAGAGCTCGGTGTAATTGAACGGCGGACAGGACCCGTTCGAGTAGATAACGGAGGTTTACGAGCCGGCCTTCTCAGTGGCCACAGCCATCAAGGAGCGCGTCTAGGACTTGATCTCTTTGTTCGAGGCTGCTTTTAAGCAGAATTAGTATTTTCTCTCCTAGAGAATTGCCATCTCCAGATAGATCTTCTAAACGACTAAACTCAAGGTGGGCAAGACGAGCCAGTCCACCTAGGCCACCGTCCAGTACATCTCCAAGATCCAGCAGCGTCAAGGCCGCATCCTGGAGGAAGCCTCTTTGAAGTAGCGCTAATGGAAGGCGGGCAGCAGCGATACCGAAAGGATCCTCTGCGAGTACGAGTCGATGGAACTCAAGCGAAAGGACAAGCAGGCCAAGATCCTAGAGAACTTCAAAGTTTAGATTAAAGCTCTGAAAACTTAGATTGCCAATCAGGGTGCTCTCTTCAGAAAGGCCGTCGAAAAGGTCACTCACTCATCGAGGAACGCACTCCTGGTCCTTGAGCGGGCTCGGGCCAGGTTCGCCCTCATGAAGAACAGTATCGATGTTCATATGATCTCCATCATGCTCCACCAGATCAACCACTGCGTCCGCTAGCTCGGCAGTCAGACTATCAACTTTATCTCTGAGTCGCATCTGTTTTAGAGGGAAGTTTCCAAGTCAGTGCAGATAATGCTTATCTAATTGATAAACTACCACAAGCTAATAGCCGACGTTATCGAGCTCACTCATCTTGAGAAGCAGATAAAGGACATCTCTCACCCCACACTATAAACCATAATCAGCTTCATATCCTACAAGCTCAAGCCGGAGTCCAAGGCCATCATAAGGGCCACAATAGGCTTACCTGTAGAGAGTGAGCTGAGCTTCTCGCACCTGACAGCATACCTCGAGCAGGGCTTCAACTACACTCTCACGGTTAAGTACTCTTAAGTAGAGAGTCATCTCTTCAATAAGAAATATTCAGTAGAAATCAATTAGGGCTTCTTCAAGGGCTGGCTCCCCATCATTTTAAAGATCTCCATCGATGGCTGGATCCTACTCACCAAGCCCGAGGTCGTCAAGCCCCTCAACGTGATTTCCGTGGCCGCGGTTGATTTCAAGCAGGAGGGCGCAGAACTCTTTCTCTACAATAAGAGCGAGGGCATCTTCAGCAGCAAGGAGTGGAGGTTGAGGTTTAAAGACAGCGGTCTTGTAGAGGAATTCGTAATGGCGGTATTGAGTCTTAAAGAATGAGTGATCGATAATAATAAAACTGATGAAAGGCCCACCATCAGGAGTGCAGGCTCCCAGCAGTCTGGTCAAATACGGTAACCATGTCTTGGTAAGCACCTCATCCAAGAAAAAGGACAAGAAGGATACTAAGCCCATCAGTGTTGACAGTTTCAAATAGGACATTCTCAATTCCATCCTCCCCCCCAGAGAGTATATGCTTGACAAACAGCAGCTGTGGTAATTTTTTTATAAGGATTCAGTCGGTCTCTGCTACTCCAGCTACTCCGCAGGATGTTCTTGAACTGCAGGAGAAGCTCGATAAGAACCTGCAGCAAAAGCAGGCGCGCGAGACTGGAATCTGTCCTGCACGAGAGTAGCAATATTCGCAGTGCTTCGACTAGCTGATAAGACAGATAACCATCAACTGCGCGTAGAGAGGACTACTTCTGGTAAGAGTCCGGGACTAGATTAGGATGACCATCCAAGCTTATCAGACTCTCTACGAAAGCTCGATAGCCTACGGAATGAGGAAGACCTTGCAGTCCGAGCAGCGAAAAAAGGAGATGCAGAACAAGATCAACACTCTCAAGAGTGAGTGCGTAGAGCTGGAAAAACAGGTCGAGGATCTTGAGAAGAAGATCGAGTAGATCGAGCGGATCGATAAGGAGCAGCGGGAGCAGGAGGAGAACAACCACCGCTCGAACGTATAAAGCCAGAAGAAGACCAACAACGCTTTGAAAGACTAGCTGGAAAAGACTCTCTCTGCTCCTCAAATGAAGAAATGATCAGATCTTTATAGCTTTCACTATTTTATAGCTCAGATCTAGTTTGCCTATGTTGAGCTCGTCGACCTCCGCCTCGCTCAGGCCTCCCTTCTGCACTCGTCTGAACACTTGCTATGTTTAGCCCTGTGCCGGCGCGGACTGCTTGTGGTGGTGAGGGTGGTGTTGGTGGTGGGAGTGAGCATGCTTGGCGATGTTCTTCCTGGGTCCGAGGAAGGTAATGGAGGGCCTAATGTTGGCAAAAGAGGAGAAGAGCCTGATATTCATTATTGTGTGGATATAATTTGATGATGCGTCAAGATCGGGAGGAACATGACTTAGATCCGGTCGCTCTTAAACTTGAAATTCAAAATCTGCCCGAAAGCTGGTCTCTTCATCATCAGGAATGACCTGCAGGTTCACAACTTCCTCAGACCTTACGGTAAAATTTTGGAGGTAGTTATGATTCGGCCCTCGGTGGCTGAAGCTCTGTTCGCGTCGTTCACGGAGGCGTAGTCAGCGTTAGTGAAGATAAGAGGACAGCGTTTGGACAGAGTTCCGTTGTAGGCGTAGTGGGCGAGAGGGGAGATGGACCGACTAAAGATGCGGAATGTTGACGACACGAAACTGTTTGTGGGGTCGATTCCTAGACAGACAACGCAGGCAGAGTTAGAGTAAGTGTTTAATCGATTCGGAGATAACGAAATCATACACATGAAAGAAAAGTGTTGTGCCTTCGTTAAGTACCGCAGGAAGGAGCAAGCGCTCCAGGCCATTCGAGGGCTGGACAAGAAGCGCAAACTGCGAGGAGGAGATATGCTGATCGAGGTAGGCGAGTCTAACAAGGTTCGTTTTGCGGACAAGAAGCGAGGGCATCCGGAGAGCCAACCACCGAAAATGGTAGTATTTGCGCATGATTTCGTGGAAATCCATGCTTTATTCGCTAACTTAGGAATAATATTATTAGGTCCCTCCGAATGGTGAGGCCAGCCAGACGTACTTCTTCAACGCCGTGACCAACGTCTCCTCGTACAGCAGACCGCCGCCCGGCTCCAGAATCATCCGATACATTGACGGGACTTCCTACATATAGCCTGAGCACCTCGACTTCCACAACATCGCAAATCCAGCAAAAAAGTCGGGGCCGCCAGGTGCTAATCTCTTTATATTTCACTTACCTAATAATATGAGTCATGATCTTATAAGCCGACCAGGACTTGTTCACGCAGTTTAGTCAATTCGGCACAGTGGTGTCGGCGCGCATCATGGCCAAGGACGGCAAGAGCAAGGGGTACGGATTCGTCAGCTTCGACAAGCCGGAGAGCGCGCAGATCGCCATTCAAGAGATGAACGGCTTCTAAATCAACGGCAAGCGGCTTAAAGTCTAGCTAAAGAAAGGAGGGTAATAGAAGTGATAATTAATATGTAATCAAATAGTCCTGTTGACATCTTCATCAGCTGCCGCGGACTCAAGAATCTGGACTTCCTCCTCGACAAGTCCGACCCTTACGTCCAGGTCTCCCTCTGCAATTCATCCGGCACCAACAACAAATTCACCCTTATGGGAAGAACCTAAGTCAAAAACAATTAACTCAACCCCAACTTCGATAAGCCCATCCGAGTCTCCTACTACTTTTAGAAAAAACAGTTGGTCAGATTCGACGTTTATGACAAGGATGGCTCCTCTACAGCCAATGACGATTATATTGGCTTTTGCACCACCACCATGGCCCAGATGATGGGCGCAGACAAACAGACTCTCATCATGGACCTCAAAGATGCAGATAACAAGCCCGCAGGTAAATTGATATCGCGCTGCGACGCTGCTAGCTAAGGGTCCTAGCTCATATCGATGCAATGGTAGGGAATAAAACTCATGAATACAGACTCCTGGTTCGACTTCATAGATAAAAGTGACCCTTACTTAAAATTCATTAAAGTTCGCTCCGACAACTCAAAAGTTGTCGTTTGCACAAGCGAGGTCATCAACGACTGTCTGAATCCCAAATGGAAGCCTGTTAAGTTTAACCTCAACATGCTTACCGATGGGGATCCCAATAAGCAGTTCTACATTTAGTGCTGGGATCATGAGGACGACAAGCCACACCAATTTATCGGGTAGGTCTGCATCAATCTTAAGATGCTCGAGGAGGCTGTCAAGAGCAGAACCCAAATTCCGCTTAAAAACCCAAAGGAAAAAGGGCCCGGCTTTTTACTCTGCTCTACCCTCAAAGTCGAGGAAAAATACACCTTCGTCCAGTATCTCCGTGGGGGGATGAAGATCCAACTTCAGACGTTTATTGATTTTACAGGGTCCAATCAGAATCCTACTAGCCCCACCTCCCTGCATTACATCAACCCCAAGGCTCCTAACCGCTACCAAATGGCCCTTTTCGGAGTTTGCTAAATCTTGTTGAACTACAGTGCCGACGGGCTAGTCCCCACCTACGGGTTCGGAGCTGTTATAAGGAATGACCCCACCAGGACTGTCAGACATTGCTTCCCGCTTTCCTTCAACCCTGATATGGCTTCTGCACCAGGCTTGTAAGGAATTATGAATCTTTATTCAAACTCCCTCAACAAGATTTAATTCAGCGGCCCCACCTACTTCACACATATCCTCAAGCAAGCTATCCAGTCGTGCAGGGCTATGCAGATGGCCAATCCCTACCACTATTCAATCGTACTGATTTTGACTGACGGGGAGATCCACGATATGAGTGAGACTATTAATTTGGTCTGCTAGGCGGCAACTATAGGAATGAGCATCGTGGTGGTCGGGATTGGGTCTGGCAACTTTGACAACATGACCAAATTGGACGGTGATGGCGACGTCCTGTACAACTCAAAAGGAGAGAGGTGCCTGCGAGATGTTGTACAATTCGTGAAATTCTAGGATATGAACAACGATAAAGATCGGCTAAGAGACGAAGTCCTGGCTTAGATTCCCAAACAGGTGGAGGACTATTACATGCTCGCTAACATCAAGCCTCTTTAGGCCCAGCACGCTCATAGCAAATTGAAGGTTGAGCAGCCGAACTTCCAGCTTAATTAGGTTGTAGGACCAATGATGAATATGGGCATTCATGGCTTCGGCGGACCGGGTCTCCCAGGTATGATGCCTCCGGGAATGATGCCTCCTGGAATGACTCCTCCAGGCATGCCTGCCCCTCTGGGAGTGTCAGCCTAGCTGGGCCATCGCCTAATGTCAGGATAGGAGGATCAATCAGGATAGATCATGTACCCGTCAAAGTTCTAGCTGGAGAAGTCGAAGACCTTAGTAAAATAGGTGAAGGAGGAGGACCTCATGAATATCTACAAGAGCACGATGCATTGAATTATTGATCAATATTATATGATACCTAATCACGATAAGGGCTTCATGCCTAACTTCGCTCAGCCAGGCCACTCTCCCTCTACAAACACCATCCAACCCTCCCACGGAAGCACCGATCCCTCCTTCGACATCCTGCAGCCAGGCCCAGATTTCTAGGTGCCTGGGCATTCCAAAATGCCTTCTCCCATGACCTGTGGGATACCGATGCATCAAGGCCCTTATATGCCGGGTAACTTCCCAGGACAGACTAATTTTACTGGACAATCTTATCCAGTATTTCCAGGTACATTTTAGTTGCCCGGAAGTGATGCCTCCATGCCAGGTTTCTAAATTCCCGGGCATCAAGGAGGCATGCAAGGGACATTCGGATCTATGAGTGGATCCTCATAGTTCCAAATACCTGGGCATCAAGGAGGTTTCCCTTAATTCCAACCAGGACACCAAGGAGGCATGCCAGGGACTTACGGACCCATGGGCGGATCTATTCCCTCTCATTCTCCTTAATTCCAAATGCCAGGACACCAAGGTGGCATGCCAGGGACATTTGGACCAATGGGAGGATCAATTCCAGGTCATTCTCCATAATTCCAAATGCCAGGTCACCAAGGAGGCATGCCAGGCACTTTTATGCCAGGCGGAAGCTTTGATCCCCAGTTTTCGATGGGAGGATCAATTCCAGGTCATTCTCCCTAATTCCAAATGCCAGGACACCAAGGAGGCATGCCAGGAAGTTTTATGCCAAGCTTTTAGATTCCAGGCCATTCGCCTTAATTTGAGATCCCTGGACACAAGAAAGGGGGCCTAGGTCAAAGCCATTGAAGAATGATTTGATATTATAGCCTTTATTTATTAGTGAATTATATAAAGAGATCTGATATAGCCATAAGAAGTTCATTTAATAGAGCCAGACTCAACACTGCTCTCTCTGCTGGCCGGTTTACATTTATAAAGGGCCTATTAAATTTTGGTTTTATTGTTTCATTGAGTCAAAAGGGTCTGTGCATTGGAATCTGAGTCAATATGAGTCAGTCTGAGTCATGATGAGTCAATATGAAAATAAAGGCAGAATAAAGAGTGGATGTGAGTGTTGCAAGTGATATACAAATATTTAAATGGACTAGAATTGTCAGTTTAATTATTGGGCATTTATAATAATGAGAAACACTTGTATAATTTAGATTTAGCAATTCTAAAACCACTCTGAGACTGTCATCACCAGCCTCTCCAACCTCTTCAAAAAACTGGCTGTCTCACAAAGTTATCATCTCCTCTAACAAATCTTCATCGAGGCTGTTTAGCTTGTCTATCATCACATGATGCAGGAGTCCTAACTCTACGCCAGGACCAGCGACTAGAAGCTGGTCCTGTAAATGAACATTCTGAAGGTGCGTTCCTATTTCGACAAGGCTAAGGGCTTCTTCAAATTGTAAAATCATCAGGGTTCACTTTAAAAATAGGTTAAAATTAAAGCGTTAAGGTCGATTCGACAAAAAGCAGCCAATTAGCTATTTATCAAGCACCTCGCCTTCAATCTCTGGCTCAAGCAAATCAAATTCTAGGCCTAACTCCTACAGATTAGGGCACTATCCCCCTTCGTTGAATCCATTGATTCCCTGCTTACCAACAGGAAACAAGCCTTCTCACTCTGGAAAAATCAGCTATTGGATTTGAGTTAAATCAGATAAAAAGGGATCTACAATTTCCTGCAGGTGGTGTTCAAGATAATCGAGCATCGAAAGCGGAACATGCTGAGATTCTTAGAAAGGCAATCGAAGGACTAAAATAAAAATCCTGTGCAAGTCATGGAGAAAATAGTAAAAATATACTTCTTGAGATTGATAGCTCACAACTTAATTCATAATTCAAGGAACCATAAAAAATAGTTCAAAGCATAATTAAATTTCATATCGAATTTAAATGAGGTGATCAACCGAAAAATATACATTAATTGTGCGAGTGGCTGGGAAAATATTAAAAATTACACCCAGGGGCTCAACATCAGCTAGAAATTTGATAAAATATATAGCATTGTCATGATCTTTAACAAGAAGCTGAATTTGGGATTCAAAAATATAAGCAAGTCCTCCTTCAATCTTGCCGCACCAGCCAAAGTCAACACAATCCAACTCCTATTCAAGTACCACAGTCTAAAGGATTTGTTTTATTCATTCCTCAAGATTAGGACTCATTCTAGTTTTCAATTGACATAGATTCAATCAATCCAATCATAAAATCATAGGCACAAATACCCAGTGCAAACTACTCGCAGTCGATTTAACTAATCGACCTACACAAAGATCCAATACTTCAAACACGCCTTCGAGAAGTACGCAATCAGTCCAAAAAAATATTATTAGCTAAACAAGCGGAATTGTTTATACAGATGGAGAGTGCACACAAGAATCTACATTCCTAGGAAATCTATTAAAAAGATAGTATTGTATTCAAGAATTAGAGTGCCCACTTCATATTGGAGATTAAAATAACTTCTTTCCATCAACAGGTAGAACGAGCATAGACAACTCGTCTCTTTGAAAAAAATATTTGTTAGAAAATATTTCAAATTTGTTAAGCAGAATAATTTCAAAGAAAAATCTTTGTAGTGGTTAATTAAGCTCGATGATTTCCTAAGAAAGAAGAAGAGTTTCAAATAGATCCAAAACTTTTAAATTATGAGGCTACGTGAAATAGCTAAAACTAGGTCCATCAGTAAAAAACTGGGATAAGACCCCAGATCCAAACAAATCCAGATGTAGGCAGATAAACCAAAGGGACATCAGTTATAAAAAAAGCTTAGTATTCTGAGCACAGAGATAAACCTTTCAACTGAATTCTCAGCCCAAAAAAACAATTAGCTATAGAATTAACTGAATGAGAGGAACTTGGCTCTGACTTAGTTGAGGAATAAGTACAAACTGCTGTCTGACGAGATAAATTCTCACAGAGATTGCCTGAATAAAATAGAGGAAAAGGACAGCCAAATTAAACTAGGTGAGCTGAAGATCAATTATCTCGAGAACGAGCTGTCAAAAAGAGGGATAGAGCTTAAAGAGGCATTGTCAAGGTTTTAGAGCAGCGAATAGTAGAAGCAAGATATCATGAAAAAGCTTTTGAATTAAAGAAAAATTTTAAATTAGTCGAACATCAATAAATAACAGTAATCCTTGGTGGCATAGAAAGGGTAGTTTAACAAGAAAAGCGATTCCTTGGTTTAAGCGTAAAGACAGGTGAATGAACTTCATTTGGAGAAGTAGAGGTTGGCTTGTGAGAACAGACGTCTAAGAGAGGAAGATAAAACAGGGTTCTTCAAAAGCCAGCTAGAGAGAAAGTAGGAATTGCTGAGAGAATGTTAGTTCAAACTCTAGCGAGCATTGAAATAAAAGAATTAATAATAAAGGCAGAAATCCAGACTATAAAATGCCCTCTCAGAAATAGACCAACAGTCACAACAACTCACCGCCAACAACCACAACCACCTGGCTGAACTCAAAAAGGCACTCCTCAGGGAAAACTCACTCAAAAATTAAGTGAACCTGCTCATCGAAAACAATAAGGCGCTGTAAATTCAGCTTGAGTCGCTCAGATAAAAGTCAATAGTTAGTGACAAAGATTATCAATCGAAGATTGCAGGGCTCATGAATGAAATTTAGCTCTTAAAGAAGTAATTATAAGAATCAAAAAGCAATTCAGAGGAACTTAAGGTGGATGCAAAAAGAACTTAAGATAAAAATAAAATTAGGTTCGAACAGAAAATTAACCATCTTTCCCAGCAACTCTCGGACAACGAGCTGTAGGCCAACAGACTCAGAGACCAGCTTTAAACCAGAGTCAAGTAGCTCCACAGCTCATTAAAGTCCAGGGACTCTTAGCTCAATTCTCTCAGACTACACAACTAGTAACTCAGCTAACAAAACTCCAACCTGGTCCAGTAAGCTGAACGGAAAGAGAAAGAATTCAAAAGGACTCTCGAAAAAGCCAGATCCCAAGTCGAAAGGGAGAAATCTGGTTTGTTAGCAAAGCTGGAGGAACTGACTCAGGAAAACAGCAACCTCAGCTCGTTGGAAATTTCGCGACTGTCTTAAAAGAAAAGTCAATATGAGGAGTCTCTGAAGAAGCAGCATGAGGAGAGCATACGGTAGCTGAACTAGAAACTGAATTTGAAGATGAAGGAGGTCGTCGCACTAACAGCAAAGGCCAAGCACAACTCCGAGGAGATGGAGAATTTCAAGCAACTGCAGGAAGTTTAACTGTAAAAGATGAGACAGTAGTCCGGAAGGAAGATCAAGGAGTTGAAGGAAAAATACGCTTTGAAAGAAGCTGAGTGTGGCAAGTACGAGGCTTAGCTCTCGGAACTGTAGGAAAAGATATCCTCGATGCAAAGGGCGAACGAGAAGGAGAAAAGGAACTTGCAAGGCCAGGCGGAAAAGCTACGGAAGCAAATGCAAGAAATTGAGGGTGATTAGCTTGCAAGGAGGACTGAAATGTAGGAACAAATGTCGAATGCGAAGAAGCAGAGTGAAAAATAAAAGAAGGAACTGCAGAGCCAGGCAGACAATCTGCGTAAGCAAATGCAGTAAAATTAAACAGTTTGGAACTCGAGCAGAGCAGAGCTCGAAAAATAAAAAAAGGAACTGCAGGGCCAGGCAGACAATCTGCGTAAGCAAATGCAGTAAAATGAAATACTGTGGACCTCGAGTAGGACTGAGTTGGAAAAATAAAAGAAGGAACTTCAGGGCCAAGCAGACAATCTGCGTAAGCAAATGCAGGAAAATGAAACACTGTGGAACTCGAGAAGAACTGAGTTGGAAAAATAAAAGAAGGAACTTCAGGGCCAGACAGAAAAGCAGAGGATACAATTACAAGAAAAGTAAGCAGAATGGAAGTCATAAAAGTGCAGGCTGGATGAGACATTGCAGAGTCTTTAAAAATAGAAAAGTTAGATGAAAACAAAAGCCTAAAAATTAAGTAATTGGATAAAGGAAAAAGAGGTGTAATTGTAATCGACTAAAATTCAACATAAAGAGTGTATGGAAGAGAGTGAAAAAGAGAAAATAGAACTTCGAAACCAACTATAGGCTCTGAAGAATCAAATGCAGTAAAAAATAGGGGCTGTAATCAAATATCAAGATTAGAAGGACTAACTGTAGAAATTCAAAATTAATTATCAGAATTAGAAAAAAGAGATTTAAGGCGAATCCTTGAGATTGAAGAAACAGATTCAAGATAATTAGCTCCATTTCGAGCAACAGAAACGAACCATCTAAAACCAAAGAAATTAATTCTTATAGCTCAAAAATTCTATGCAGGATAACTAACTCAACTGGATAAACAAAACTACTTCATTGGAGAAGAGTCTTTAGGAGATGAAGTAGCAACTCTTTAGACAGGCCCGAGAGAGCCAGGAACAGATACTAATTCTCAGGAATGAGTTGGCATCGAAGGAGAATGAATCAGTGGCTAGATAGAAGGAGCTGTTATAGTCCCTTTAAAATAATAGAAAAAGTAGGTAACAAATTTAGACACTCAAGTTGCAGAACCAAGACTTATAGAACAAATAAAAGTTAAGCAGACTTTAGCTTCAAGAGTGTACCTCCAATAAACAAACCCGCATCGAACTACTGCTCACACAGATTTCTGATCTGAAGCAGAACTTGCAGCACAAGGATAATTCAATCTCAGCACTAAACAAAGAGCACTCACAAATCCAGGACAGCATTAGTAAAAATTATGAAAGCCAAAAGAGGAATCTGCAAAAATAAATAAAATAGCTTCAAGACAGAAATTAATAATATGAACAATAATTGTCGAACTCGCAAAAAATAAATTAGTTGTAAAAGCTGTAACATCTTCACCAAATGCGCACGCTTAAAAATCTTGTCTAGGAGTTGCAAAATCAAAACCAGGCCTCCAAACTATAGCATTAAGAAAATTTGCGAATCTGTCGCAAGGCAGGTTAAAGATAGAACCTGGATCTTCAAAGCCGCATTGACAATCTGAGCAAGCAGCTGCTAGCGAAATAGATGGAACTCGATGAGACGAGACAACAGTCAGAGCAGATAAAGCAGGCAGCAATAAGGAAATGCGAAAGTGAGAAAAAGGAGTTGTAAAACCAGTTGTAGAATCTGGGAAAGCTTATGTAAGAAAAATCAGTATTTTAGCTAGAAAAGATGAAGTTGCAAGAGGCAGCTCTCTAAGAGCTCACGAGTAAGTTGTAGAGGAAGTCCAGCTAGATCAGGCTTAAATAGAATTAATTCAAGGATGCAGACATCCTTCACAAGCAGCGTATCGAACAGCTCTAGTTAGCACTCCACCTCAAGAATAATGATACGGATTTTCTGAGCAAGAAAAACTAATAGCTGCAGACCGCTCTGAATTTAAAGGGAGAGTTGATAGGCTCGCTGGAAATCAAATTGGCTAAGGAGAGAGAGGCAAAGAACTAATAGCTGACCAAGGCTCTCACCCAAATCTAGAGCAACAAAGATATAGCAGGCGAGAGTCTGCTTTCTTTATAGTCTTTATTTAATCTGAAGTAGAACATCTAAAACCGAATAGGCTTAACTCTGTAGTCCAGCTAGCTCAAGCTCAAAAGCTTGTAGGCTTCCATTGATAAGTTGGGACTCGCTCTCAAAAATATCATTTTTGCCTACAAACAATCTCTTCACTTCAAATAAGACGCGCAGCTCTAATTAGCCCAGCTTAGGGAACAGCTTGTAATGGATGCCAGAGGGTTCTAATCCAAGTAAAGGCAACTTTAACAGATGGTGTCAAATTTAAGAAGAGATATACAGACTCAGTTAGTGTAAAATAGCAAGGTTAAAGGACAGCTGGTGTAAGAAATCAACCAATTAAAGATACAAAACAAGGACCTAGATGACTAGCTTAAGGACCTGAAATAGAAGAATACTAAGCTCAAATAATCTCTTAAGCTAAAGGCTAGTGTGCAATCCGAATAGCTATAGAAAGTCCGTGAAATACTCTCTGCAAGTGTGTTAAAGACTGATTAGCTGCAGACAAGAGTCAGTAGCCTCTAATCAATAAGGCAGCAGAAGGAAGACCGCATAAAGTTCCTGGAAAAAAGACTTCAGGAACAGACAGACCTGCAGTAAAGAGAAACAGAGAGGAAATAGTAGTAGTATTCCAACAAGCTAATGATACTCAAATCTAAACTAAAGGAAAAATAGATACAGCTAAAGAAATCACTTGAATAGCACGAGACAGCTCTCTCGGATTAAGCATCCAGACTAAGGCATGAACATTCCCTCGCTCTCAAGTCCAAAGATAAGGCTCTAGAGTAGAGTGAGAAAAGGGCCAAGGAAGCATCTCTCCGACTTGAGGATTTGTTGCTGAGCTAGGAGAATTTAGGCAGGATTGTGCAATAGAAATAGAAATAGATTATCAGAAAGGATCAGGATCTGATATTGATAGTCCAGAAATAAGAGAAACTTAGGTTGCTTCAACAAGAAAAAATGAGATAGCTGGAGAAACTCCACCAACAATTGCAAGATTAATGTCAGCGTAATCAGGCCCAAGGCAGACAGCTCAAATAGTTAGAAATTCGATTCGAATAGCTGCAAAGGGCCAGCCAGGATCAAAAGAGTATAATTTTAAGGCTCAAGGAATAGTGTTCGTCAAAGTAAGCGATGCTGGAAGAGCAAAAAGAAACCTCCCAGAAATTAATTGCTCAGGTAGGCTTATAACACAGGCATAAGCTAAAATAGATGTAGATCCGAGTAAATTAACTGGAAATAAAAAATAGCATGCTCTAAACCAAAATCAATGAAAGTGACAAAGCACCAGGAGATCTACCGAATTCCGAAAAGATTACAAGTTTGCAGTCTGAAAATTCTGATATCAAGGTTTAAAATTTAAAGCTAAAGCTTCTTTCTCAGCAACTCTCGGACAATGAGCTGTAGGCCAACAGACTCAGAGACCAGCTATAAAGCAGAGTCAAGTAGCTCCACAGCTCATTGAAGTCCAGGGACTCTTAGCTCAATTCTCTCAGACTACACAACTAGTAACTCAGCTAACAAAACTCCAACCTGGTCCA
>QQSS02082204.1:0-17272 GCA_003687565.2 Craspedacusta sowerbii
ATACATACATACATACATACATACATACATACATACATACATACATACATACATGCATACATACATATATACATACACAAGCAGTTCATTAATTAAATGGTATCACTGCACTATTAAATCATTGTCTTGTTCTAATTACAGCAGTAAAAAATTGATTTCTAACATTCTCTGTAGCGCGAAAGTGGCAGCAGCTGCAGTCAAAGCGCTATGCAGAGAAACGAAAGTTTGGTTTTGTGGAGGCTAAAAAGGAAGAGATGCCTCCAGAACATGTCAGAAAAATTATTCGAGACCATGGAGACATGACCAGCAGAAAATTTCGTCATGACAAACGTGTTTACCTTGGGTATGGTACTATGTTGTTCATTTGTATATTGGTCTGTGGCATGTTGTAGAAACCGATTTTATGTTAAGTCCATTGTAGGAGCTGTCTTTCCAGACTTATTCATTGTGAATATGTTTACTGAAGTCGCATTGTTTTGTTGCAGAGCTCTGAAGTATATGCCTCATGCAGTTCTGAAGCTTTTGGAGAATATGCCAATGCCCTGGGAGCAGATTCGGGACGTGAAGGTCCTGTATCATATAACTGGTGCCATCACTTTTGTGGATGAAATTCCATGGGTTGTTGAGCCGATTTACATGGCACAATGGGGGTTCGTTTTTCTTCCATGTTTTTCTGAGTGGTTCCGTATTGTTTGCTTTATATGTCTGACATTATTATTTGTCGTATGTTTTATCTGTTATACCCCAATTTACTGGCTCAAATGTAGTTTTTAAAATAGGATTGAGGCATAGCTATTTTGTCACAAATGAAGTCAGTTCAGTGTTATATATCAGATTGTTTCTTGCAGGCACCACGTTGCTTGTAATGTAATCAAGGTGTTAGTATTTGTCACATATTGTATCTGATATACCCCAGTTTACTGGCTCAAAGTGTAGTTTTTTATGAGCTTGTAAAGACATAGCTACTTTGGTCACAACTGAAGTTAGTTTGGTATGTTATCTCAGATCATTTCTTGCAGCCTCCACATTGTTTTTAATATAGTCAAGGTAATGGAAGTTTTCTCACATGGCTTCTTGTAGGACAATGTGGATTATGATGCGCCGTGAAAAGCGGGATCGCCACCATTTTAAGCGAATGCGTTTCCCTCCGTTTGACGACGAGGAGCCGCCACTGGATTATGCAGACAACATTCTTGATGTGGAGCCCCTCGAAGCGATACAGATTGATCTTGATCCTGAGGAAGACTCTGATGTGCATGAATGGTTCTATGATCATAAGCCTTTGGCTGACTCCAAGTAAGTCCTTGTTATTGAGGTTTTAAAGGATCTCTTGTGAGTGGTTTGCTGTATGATCCATTGCAGAACTGCGTGACATTTTTAAAACTGGATAAAGGAAGTTGATATTGTCTAACGGAAAGTACTGCCCTAATCGGTACACATCACTTGTATTTGCTTTAGTTGTTGATATGCTTAATATGTTATTGTGCTGGTATGTTTGATATGTTTGATATGCTATCTAGTATTCCTCTTAAGGCGCCTTTATTATCGCATGTAAGTTAGTATGGCCGTGCAAAGTGACTAGCATGCTAGAATGCAAATTTTTGACACCACTCATGTCCCTAATGTTTGGTATGGTTGGGTATGCTTTCTGGCTGGTCCTGTTAGAGCTCGTTAATTTTTATAGTTTTTCGCAGTTTGCTGAGGGCTACTTAAATGATCTGATCTACTTAGGTATGTTAATGGAACTACTTACAGAAAGTGGCAGTTAACTATTCCAATCATGTCAACGCTGTACAGGCTTGGCAACCAGCTTCTTACCGATCTTGTCGATGACA
Source organism: Craspedacusta sowerbii (assembly GCA_003687565.2). Lineage (NCBI taxonomy): Eukaryota > Metazoa > Cnidaria > Hydrozoa > Limnomedusae > Olindiidae > Craspedacusta > Craspedacusta sowerbii. The sequence goes on from QQSS02082204.1 coordinate 1,836, forward strand.
ACTACTTCTACCTGTTTGATTTAAAGTCATTCTTCACTGCCAAGGCGCTGAATTTGGCTATTCCTGGTGGCCCCAAATTTGAGCCTCTGGTTCGTGATATCACTATGATTGACGAAGATTGGAATGAGTTTAATGACATTAATAAAATTATTATTCGGCAGCCCATACGAACAGAGTACCGAATAGCGTTTCCGTACTTGTACAACAATTTTACACAACATGTGCACCTGTCTTGGTAAGTTCACTTTCTATGTGGACCTGAGTCTGATCTGTTTCAGCTATATTTTTGTGAAATGTGTTATTTTTTTCCTATTTCGGTCGGAAAATTTGTTTTCGTATCTTGTAATACCTGATGACAGAGTTCGGTGATTTAAATCACGATTTAAATCACTGAACCCTGGTTGAGACTGTTACTCAGGCTGACTGTGATTGCTGGTCAATTATACCCATTGGTCTCGTTCTCCTTAAGTTACATAAAATAAGCATTTAACAAACATACATAACATACTGGCGTTGCTGCCGCTGCATCTGTCCCAAGCCTTTGGTCTGGCTCTGCTACCTTGACCTTGATCAGAATCAGTTCGCTTCTCTAGGAATGCTAAATACACAGATGCGATTATTTAGTCGTTGCATGCTGCATTCTGCTGGTGAACTGCCTTGAACACCAGTGTGGCTGCCTTGTCTGTTTCTCAGCTTGGAATATACTAGGCTGTATCATGCAAGCACATGCTTGCCGCCAGCAGAGGACGCCACTGCGGTCAGCAGACGCACAAAAGTTTCCAAAACTTCACCACCTATGCCGTCACGATGTGAACGTCATTAATGAACAGCGTATAATTTGCCTTCTGCATCTGAGCTGAGGAAAAGAATGGATGTGACTTTCTGCTCAACTTCATTGTAATGGGAATTACGTGAGGATACTGCTCAGAGGCATACTGAAACGCTGTCTTTCTTTCTTCTCCGTTCGGCGTTCATCATGGCAATTAAGTTGAGAAATGTCATCGCCTGTTCATACCTGCCTTTTAACTTCTTTTTGACCATCTTGCCATTGCAAGAATCCGAGATCTAGTTTTTTTTCCCCAGGATTCTAACACACGTAAACAACATCTGCTCTATTGCATTTGACACCCTGTGCTGTGGCTTGTGCTACAGCAACCAGTTCCAGACTGGCTACCAGGTCTTCGGCTGATATCTTTATTGCGAGGTTAGAAATTTCCTCATAGCCCGACGAATCGATTGCACTATGGTTGTCTTCACGCAAGCATGGCTTACCTTAAGCTTTTTCATAAGATTTAATAAATGCTTGGTTTGTCCTGCGTCCATAACATATAGCAGCTACAACTGCCCCTGGCCGATGGTTAGGCCTGCAGCAAAGTGAGCCTTGATACTGACAGATGAAATTGAAGAGTATGGATATTATCAACTTCCTTAGCTAGATATTCTATGCTGTTAATAAGCAACTAATAAAGTCGGTTGTAAACTTGCACAATTTTATGAATCAGCATTATGGGTACATGTTTAGAGTGGGCAATACCCCTCACATCCTAACTGATGAAAAACCTACGTAGTACACTGTTCGGGCTAGAGTAATGGAAATCCAAAAAAAAAAAGCGATTTAATAAAAAAAAATCCGTGTTAGATAATTAAAAAGATCCGATTTCAATAAAAAAAAAATCATGATTTTTTCCTACCCTGCCTTATGACTAACTTAGTGCTTCAAGTTTGATTAGGTTGTTTTAGGGAACGAGATAGGCTGTGCAGAGAATAAGACAAGTTTGAAATATTGACATGTTGACTTTCATTATTCTAAAGGTCCCCTGGCGTAATATTTAGTGGAGCTAAGTTTACTCCATTTAAGTTAGTTTAGCTTAGTTTTATAAGGTAAATTAAATAGTTAAGTCATTCTTCTACTGTGGCCACATGCGGGAACTGCAACTACGAGGAATGTGTAGTCCTTGGGAATGTGGCTAAATAAATTATGGCATTTGCGCAAGATTGACAAGGAGCATTTATGTCATATCTGCTTTTGAGCCATACATCCATTACATTAATGTTCTTAACAGTCTTAACCGTTTCTTTGCTGTTGTTTATTGACACTTGATTTGAATTCGCTACTTTTTTATGTATATGATTCAGGTACCACACTCCCTCGGTTGTATTTATCAAAACAGAGGATCCAGATCTGCCAGCTTTCTACTTTGATCCATTAATCAATCCGATTGCTCACAGACATTCTGTCAAGGTAACTTAGCACTTCACAATTCGAACAATCTTATAGCCGATCGAATGACAAAGCCATTCCTAAGCCTAGGCTGAGTCACAAATGTTAATGGAAGATTTATCTCCTTTTACTGCTTCCTTGAGGGTTATTTAGTATATAGTAATATATTATAATTCCATTTCGGAGCTCATTTTAAGATTTAAAGTTGAAAATATTTTGGTGCAACTCTAAAATGCTTTCATCCTTTTATGTCTGGTTAAATTAGATTTCGTCTTTCCTTGCAGGTGCACGAGCCTCTTGAACTTGACGAGGAGGATTTTGAGTTGCCTGATGACTACCAGCCTTTCCTGCAGGACTCGCCCCTTTATACCGACAACACTGCAAATGGCATCGGTCTTTTGTGGGCGCCAAGACCTTTCAGTCTTAGATCTGGAACCACGCGTCGGGCGCTCGATGTCCCTCTAGTGAAGACTTGGTGCGTTAGTTGAAGCACTCGTGCCATTCATTAGGGCTTACATAGGCTAGGCATCCTAATCGATGCCTGAATTGCGGTGGCAGTAATGAATACAATTTTACTATCCTCGCTTACGCCTCTCTTGACTTACCTCACTAAAGCATTTTTTTTTCTGTGTAGGTATATGGAACACTGTCCTGCATCGCATCCAGTTAAAGTTCGAGTCTCGTATCAAAAGCTGCTGAAGTATTTTGTCCTTAATGCTCTTCATCATCGACCGCCCAAAGCCTTGAAGAAGCGGTACTTGTTTCGCTCATTTAAAGCAACAAAGTTCTTCCAGACCACCAAAATTGATTGGGTTGAAGCTGGTCTGCAAGTATGCCGGCAGGGTTATAACATGCTCAACTTGCTAATTCACCGCAAAAACTTGAATTATTTACATCTGGATTACAACTTCAACTTGAAGCCTGTCAAGACCTTGACAACCAAGGAAAGAAAGAAGTCTCGTTTTGGAAACGCGTTCCATTTGTGTAGAGAGATCCTGCGTCTGACCAAACTTGTGGTAGATTCTCATGTTCAGTACAGGCTTGGAAATGTAGATGCTTTCCAGGTAAATTTTTTCCCGTCTCTTACTGTGTTATTTGTTATAAGTGTGTTTATTTTCCCTCTCTTACCGTGTTATCTGTTATAAGTGTTTTTTTCCCTCTCTTACGGTGTTATTTGTTATAAGTGTGTTTTTTTCCTTCTCTTACAGTGTTATTCTTTCCCTCTCATGCCGTGTTTAAGTGTTTTTTTTTCCTCTCTTACCGTGTTATTTTGTAAATTACGCCATTTTAAAAAAATGACATATTGCGAACTGGCCATTCTGCTTGTGGTGCACTATCTTCTTTCGTTCTGGTTTCGACTTGGCTATATGCAATGCCCTGTACTATACGGGGTATTTTTCATGTTTAAGGTATGGAAGCCAGTGTTTCTTTTTAATGCTACTTGTTCTTTTGGTATTTAAGGACATACCTAAGGTGTTACTATTTGCTTTGTGTGTAATGTTTTACATTTTAGTCATTGATTTTGTGCTCTTCTCAAATAGCTTGCAGACGGTCTTCAGTATGTGTTCGCGCATGTTGGACAACTGACTGGAATGTATCGGTACAAGTACAAGTTGATGAAGCAAATTCGTATGTGTAAAGATCTGAAGCACTTGATTTACTACAGATTCAATACGGTAGGCTTATTCGGATGTGGTAAAGATATTCTGTAATTGGCTATAAATCTGCAGAATTCAATAAAAGAATTGGTGAGAATGAACTTTGAATTTGGCATGACAGGGTTGCAGCTTTCAGTTCTTATCAGTTTTGTTGTTGATTAATCGTCTGAATTGCTGCAGGCCTAAGAATTTACGGATATCTGCTATTCCACCTCATTTGGATAGAAGACGTGAACAGAACGCTTTGGGCTATCGCATGTAAATTTGTCCGTTGTTTTTTATGATACGGTTGCCATTTAAATCAACTTGTCTCGTGTCAGAGAATGTAAGCTACAATCCCAGAATGTGTAATTGCTTAAGCAACTGGTCGTTATTTGCAGGGAGCTGTTGGGAAGGGCCCAGGATGTGGTATCTGGGCTCCAGGCTGGCGTGTGTGGCTCTTCTTCCTGAGAGGAATAGTCCCACTTCTGGAGCGCTGGTTAGGCAACCTACTTGCCAGGCAGTTTGAGGGCAGGCACTCGAAAGGTGTTGCAAAGACTGTCACAAAGCAAAGGGTAGAAAGTCACTATGATCTGGAGCTTCGAGCTGCTGTCATGCATGACATTCTCGACATGATGCCTGAAGGAATTAAGCAGAACAAAGCGAGAACAATATTGCAGCATCTGAGTGAAGCGTGGCGTTGCTGGAAGGCAAACATTCCTTGGAAGGTAATTCTTCATTGCGAACCACTTTCTATGACTATGTTAAGACTGCTATGCTTTTCGGATTGATTCCATGCATTGTTTTGTCCAGTGCTAAAATCTGTGCTTGGCCTTAAACTTCATGGTTTCTCCTAGGTGCCTGGATTACCTATTCCTGTGGAAAACATGATTCTAAGATACGTCAAGGCGAAAGCGGACTGGTGGACGAATGTTGCGCATTATAACCGTGAGCGTATTCGTCGTGGCGCCACCGTGGACAAAACCGTCTGCAAGAAAAACCTTGGCCGCTTGACTCGATTGTACCTGAAAGGTATCAACTGCTCTCATGATCTCTGCGCTATCTCATTGTTGTTTATGAAAGCATGTGCCTCACTTGTTATTTTATCAATTATATGCAGTGTGGTTAAGTGCTGGGTGGGCTCAGTTATTTCAAGGGCCGTGCTGCTTAATTTATGCAAAAATTTGCGAAGACTTTGTTACCGGGTTCGCGCTTCCTAATTGCAGCTGAGCAAGAAAGACAGCACAACTACCTCAAGGATGGTCCCTACATCTCAGCTGAAGAAGCAGTGGCGATATACACGACCACAGTCCATTGGTTAGAGAGCAGAAGGTTTTCCCCTATCCCGTTCCCCCCGCTTTCCTACAAACATGACACCAAGTTGCTGATTCTTGCACTGGAAAGGTTGAAGGAGGCGTACAGGTGAGTGGATCTGGATTTTCAGCTTTTTTTTCGTGCAACTTAGCACATAAAATGCGAATTTAAATTTTATGAAATTTTCAACGTTGACAAGTTCTCAAAGGAAGACATCAATTACTAATGTTTTTACTAAAGGCATGGCCTTGCTTTGCCTGCATGGCAAGTTCCTTGGTTGATGATAGCTTATGGCTTTTGTAGGTTACCATGCAAATATATTTGGGAATAAGTCCGCAAATGTTCAGCTATAATGCCTACTTTTCACACAGTCTATGCAAGTTTATGTAACCATGGGATTGTATGAGGACAAACTTCACATTAATATGATCAAGTCAGTTTTGTGTCAGGAAAACTTTAGTTGCTTTGTGTACTCAAAATTGATCTGGTATTCTTCGTGTTCATGTAATCTAATGCATCTTTAGGATGTTTGAAAGTTTTCATTGCTTTCCTTCGGCTTCATTCCCATTCGCTTGCATTTCCAAAATGCATGAAATTTTAAGGTACCAGAGATCCTCTATTTTGAGCAAGATCCTTAATTGTTGAACCACGTTGCTCTAGCTAATACGTCGGTATGGATGTAAGTTGCAAACCTGATTAGGGAGATACGCTGATTTGGTCAACCTTGAAGCAGGACTGGCAGATAAAGTTGACTTCTTACTAATCTGTTATGATTAATGGATTTATATATATTTAAATGATTTATTTATCTGTATGGCTTTATTGATCTATAATTTTAATGCATATTATATGTATATAAATAAGGATTGTTTAACACAAGTATTGATTATGCAACTGCAATGTGTGCGTACGGTTTTAAAAGGCTTTGGGTTCCTTAAACGATTCAAATTTGTGTTCCTACCCATGTTTTTTTATACAAAGTTTCTCAAGTCGGAAGTGAATTTTTGCTAAAACTGTGTATACTAGTTTATGCCATGTAAGATTGTGTAATCTACAATGAGATCTTTTTGTGCTAGACTACCACTGTTCATTGGAGGCATGAGGGGTCTAAATTTGTGTTGCTTGGGCATCATAGTGCGTAGTCGCTTTTTGAGGCGCATAGACTATGCATATGTCAGACTTAATTGTACTGATTGCTACTTAAACGATTCTGTGTAAAGTATGCCAAATAAAGGTGTAAGAGGACAGGTTTGTAATGACATCTTCCGGTGTATATGAAAGTGCTCTTGGAACTAACGGGATCCAGAGCACTTCTATTTTACCTCGCAGTGCCCACTTTGGTAAGCCGGTGAAAATTCGTTTTATTTCAGTGTCAAAAGTCGATTGAACCAGTCGCAACGCGAGGAGTTGGGTCTGATTGAGCAGGCTTATGATAACCCACACGAGGCTCTGTCAAGAATCAAGCGTCACTTGCTGACACAGAGAGCTTTTAAAGAAGTTTGTAATTGTTGTTTTCCTCTTTTAAAACTTCTAAGAATGTTAATTTAGTTCTCGATAGGCTGAATTCTATGAATGTCCGTGTACTTTGTTTACACATGATTGATAACAGGTGGTTGATGAAGATCTTGTATGCCAATGCCAAGAGTGTAGTTAAGCTATGTAGCACGTTTACTTGTGATTATGTCAGTTCTTATTTCACTACTTGTGTCAGTGCTTGTGGCTTAACTGGCCTTGTCACTTAACTCCTCCCACAGGTTGGTATAGAGTTCATGGATTTGTACAGTCACCTGGTTCCAGTACATGACGTGGAACCATTGGAGAAGATCACGGATGCTTACCTGGATCAGTACTTGTGGTATGAAGCTGATAAAAGGCGTCTGTTTCCTCCGTGGATCAAGCCTGCTGATACAGAGCCCCCTCCCTTATTGGTGTATAAGTGGTGTCAAGGTAAGGCCCTTGTGCAGTTTTTCCTTTAAGAAGTTTTAGGTTTTAGCTAACAGTTGTCAATAGAGCCTGTAAAATACATCTTGGAGAGCATAACCTTCTATTTTGGGGATCTTTTGTGCGTGCGAATTCTCTGGACAACTCCTTCTAGTAATGCCTTTGCCAGATGATTGTACATAGTCACGCATTGTCGGCCCGTGCGACCTGGGCAAAGGTGTATGGCTTTCTGAAGAACTCGTATTGTATAAGTTTTCAGTGCTTGGCCTCACGGTAATTTCCTCCATAGGTCTGGTAGCAGTTGTTTCCTGAAAGTTCGGACCGCAAATAGTATGATATAGTTGAGCTATGTGTTGCGGCGAATGCAAATGATTGGTTTCTTGGTCTTATGCCTAATAAAGAACTTCTGTACTGTAGAAGTTTTCAGAGCATGACCTTATAGCAATATCCTCACCAGGAAGGGAGAAGTTGTTCTTAACTGTTCTTTTCCTTCATTTGTGAGGCATCATTTGTTTGTCTCCTATCAAATAATATAGTTGTCTTTGTTAGGCTTTATGTTACTGCTATTGCAGAAGAAACATGTGTTTCTTGGTTGGGGGTTGTTGTCTTGTGAAGAACTTCCTTGTTATAGAAGTTTTCAGAGCATGACCTTATAGCAATATCCTTACCAGACATGGAGAAGTTGTTCTTAATTGCTCTTTTCCTTAGCTGCGAGGCGTCATTGGTCTCTTATCAAATATTATAATTTGCTTTGCTGGGCTTTATATAGCTGGTATTGCAAAAGAGACGTGGTTTTCTTGGTTGGTCGTTGCCTTGTGAAGAACTTCTTTACTCTAGAAGTTTTCAGAGGTTGACCTTATAGCAATATCCTCACCAGACAGGGAGAAGTTGTCCTTAACTGTTCTTTTCCTTCATTTGTGAGGCATCATTTGTTTGTCTCCTATCAAATAATATAGTTGTCTTTGTTAGGCTTTATGTTACTGCTATTGCAAAAGAGACGGGTTTTCTTGGTTGGTCGTTGCCTCGTGAAGAACTTCTTTATTGTAGAAGTTTTCAGAGCATGACCTTATAGCAATATCCTCACCAGGAAGGGAGAAGTTGTTCTTAACTGTTCTTTTCCTTCATTTGTGAGGCATCATTTGTTTGTCTCCTATCAAATAATATAGTTGTCTTTTTTGGGCTTTATGTTACTGCTATTGCAGAAGAAACATGTGTTTCTTGGTTGGGGGTTGTTGCCTTGTGAAGAACTTCCTTGTTGTAGAAGTTTTCAGAGCATGACCTTATAGCAATATCCTCACCTGACATGGAGAAGTTGTTCTTAATTGTTCTTTTCCTTAGCTGTGAGGCATCATTGGTCTTTCATCAGATACTATAATTTGCTTTGTTGGGCTTTACGTTGCTGGTATTGCAAAAGAGACAAGGGTTTTTTAGATGGTCGTTGCCTTGTGAAGAACTTCTTTACTCTAGAAGTTTTTGGAGCATGACCTTATAGCAATATCCTCACCTGACATGGAGAAGTTATTCTTAATTGCTCTTTTCCTTAGCTGTGAGGCGTCATTGGTCTCTTATCAAATATTATAATTTGCTTTGTTGGGCTTTAAATTGCTGCTATCGCAAAAGAGGCATTTGTTTCTTGGTTGGTCGTTGCCTTGTGAAGAACTTCTCTATTGTGGTAGTTTTCAGAGCATGACCTTATAGCAATATCCTCACCAGACATGGAGAAGTTGTTCTTAACTGTTCTTTTCCTTCATTTGTGAGGCATCATTGGTCTCCTATCAAATAATATAATTTTCTTTGTTAGGCTTTATTTTATTACTATTGCAAAAGAGACATGGGTTTTCTTGGTTGGTTGTTGCCTTGTGAAGAACTTCTTTATTGTAGAAGTTTTCAGAGCATGACCTTATAGCAATATCCTCACCAGACATGGAAAAGTTGTTCTTAATTGCTCTTTTCCTTAGCTGTGAGGCATCATTGGTCTTTTATCAGATATTATAATTTGCTTTGTTGGACTTTATATTGCTGATATTGCAAAAGAGACATGTGTTTCTGTTTTGGTTGTTGCCTTGTGAAGAACTTCTTTACTCTAGAAGTTTTCAGAGCAAGACCTTATAGCAATATCCTCACCAGACAGGGAGAAGTTGTCCTTAACTGTTCTTTTCCTTCATTTGTGAGGCAACAGGTATTTTTGTGTAATGCAGAAGCAAATTGCTCGTAGCATTGTTATGCGAGAATACTTCAATTAGTAACACACTAGCCAAGGTTACAATACATTCGTTGAAAGTCCCTGTGTTGGCAACTCTGTAAGTTAGGCAGAGCCTCCATCGAATGATCTGCTTGGAGGGACTTGTTGAAAGTTGAGTACGAAATCGAAGCTTCCCTTCCATTTAGGCATCAACAACTTGCAAGATGTTTGGGAAACTGGCGAAGGGGAGTGCATTGTGATGATGGAGTCCAAGCTCGATAAGATTTACGAGAAGATAGATTTGACCTTGTTGAACAGACTGCTTCGGTTGATTGTGGACCACAACATTGCAGATTACATGACTGCGAAAAACAACGTGGTCATAAATTATAAGGTATAATTAGTCTAGCTTTTTTTATAATATCTGTACCATTAATGGAAATCTTAAGTTTGATTTTGCGGCTGACGTATGAATGACGTATGAACGTTTTATTTTTATAATTAATTGTGACTGTTGTGTTTTCTTAATTTATCGTGACATAAGTGTTTCATGGTTGTTAGGTTTTCTTAATTTATTGTGACAATATGAATGTTACGTTTTCTTAATTTTTTGTGTGATAGAAATGTTTAATGCGTGGAAATTTTTGTTTTGATTAGTGTGGGGTTTAATTATATTGGATTGCCTAAAAAATAGCGTATCGCATCCCTTCATATTTTGACAGTGCTAATGCAGTAGGCTCTAGCGTGCCCTATTAACTCCCGCAAGATTAAGTATGAAGTATATCCCTAAGACTTTCATGTTATCAAGTATGCATCTAAATATATAAGATCATGGTTGTTTGCATTGTCTCTTCTGACCTTCTAGGATATGAACCACACGAATTCGTACGGTATCATTCGAGGTCTGCAGTTTTCATCCTTCATCGTGCAGTACTACGGTTTGGTTTTGGACCTTCTCGTTCTCGGCTTGCGACGAGCTAGTGAGATGGCTGGGCCTCCCCAAATGCCGAACGATTTCTTGACGTTCCAGAGCACGGAAATAGAAGCTGCTCATCCGATAAGACTGTTTTCGAGATACATAGATCGGTTTCACATTTTCCTGCGGTGAGAGTTACCTTCACGTTGGTTGTTGGCTCTTGCCTGTTTGTGTTTGAGTTTGAGGTTGAATGCGTATGGCTTTTTGCAGGTTGCAAGTTAAGAAAATGCTTATTCCTAGAGCATGAAGCACTTTCGTAGTAAGACTGGGTACTAAGTGTTAGAACTATCGCTGTAAGTCGATTGGCCTTGAAATGCTTGCGTTCGTGTGCTTGTTAAACTTACTAATGGTGTAGTTAAAACTTACTAAGTTACTTAGTCAAGGCACGCTTGATTCGCAATGCATTTAGATTTACGGCAGAAGAGGCGAAGGATTTGATTCAGCGATATCTCACTGAGCACCCTGACCCGAACAACGAGAACATCGTTGGCTATAACAACAAGAAGTGCTGGCCGCGAGACGCGCGCATGCGCCTTATGAAGCACGACGTGAATCTTGGCCGAGCCGTTTTCTGGGATGTTAAGAATCGCATCCCTCGCTCTGTGTCCACCTTGAAGTGGGAAGACAGCTTCGTGTCCGTGTACAGCAAGGACAACCCGAACTTGCTGTTCAACATGAGTGGCTTTGAGTGCCGATTGCTGCCGAAGATCCGCATGACGAATGAAAGTTTTTCAGCCAAGGATGGTGTTTGGAATTTGCAGAATGAGGTAGAGGGACTCTGTGGCGCATGTTGACTGTTGAAGTGCGGTTTCCCTTACGACGATATTCTTATTAGTATTTATATTAGTATAGTGTTATATGTATATATATATATATATATATATATGTACGTATGTGTGTAATGTTTCCTATGATAGGGTGAGCTATTTTGTCTTTTTGTTTTCTAAATGCTACTCATTGGTATTTAATTGGTATAGTTTAGTACATATATATATATATATATGTGTGTGTAATGTATATGTATGTATGTGTGTGTAATGTTTCCTATAATAGGGTCCAGTCCAGGTAGATAGTTAATTAACTGCTTTTCCAGTGGTTAGTTCATTATGTTATAGTTTGTGACGAGTCCGTGTGGTGTAAGTTGTGAATCCGAGTAGCAGGGATTAACACACTCAAATGTTTTTTGTAGGTTACAAAGGAACGCACTGCCCAGTGCTTCCTGCGTGTTGATGACGAGTCCCTGAACAAGTTCCATAATCGTGTTCGTCAGATTCTCATGGCTTCAGGTTCGACAACGTTCACTAAGATCGTCAACAAATGGAACACCGCACTGATCGGTCTCATGACCTACTACCGAGAGGCTGTTGTGAACACTCAGGAATTGCTAGATCTGCTCGTCAAGTGCGAGAACAAGGTACGGATTTAGTGGCTGTAAGCCGTATTGCCGTTGTTCTGCTAATTAATGCAGATGAGAGATTATTTATACCGTCCTTTTTTAAGGCGTTTATTTTTTACCGTACTAATTTTATTTACTTATAGCGTACGTTGATATAGTATTGTTGCTTTTTAAATTGCCTGTTGCATGTGATGTCTGTGTTTTCTCGGAAAAGACTGATCAAGTCTGCCCATCAGTTGTAAGCCCCAGTACGTAACTTTAATCAAATCACTACGTAACTTTAGTTGTATCACCACATAACTTTAATTCAATGCAGTCTTGATCGATGGGGATTTGGCTGGATCAATTGCATGTAAAATTTTTCTGACTCTCGGTTCTTGTCGGCCTGTTCCAGATCCAAACTCGTATCAAGATCGGACTCAACTCGAAAATGCCGAGCAGGTTTCCACCTGTGGTTTTCTACACGCCAAAAGAGCTCGGCGGTCTCGGCATGTTGTCCATGGGCCACGTCCTCATTCCTCAGTCCGATCTGAGATGGTCGAAGCAAACTGACGTTGGCATCACGCATTTCCGCTCTGGCATGAGTCACGACGAAGACCAGGTCATTCCGAATCTGTACCGGTACGTGCTGCCATGGGAGAGCGAGTTCATCGACTCGCAGCGGGTGTGGGCCGAGTATGCCCTGAAAAGGCAGGAGGCGAATGCTCAGAATCGCAGATTGACCTTGGAGGATCTAGAGGATTCCTGGGACCGTGGCATACCGCGTATTAATACGCTTTTCCAGAAGGACCGCCATACGCTTGCGTATGATAAGGGCTGGCGAGTCCGCACCGACTTCAAGCAGTATCAGGTGTGGCCATTAAAACTTGGCGAACCTATCCGTACTCATGTTTTGAACTTACATATTGATTTAAGCTTCGATTTAGTGTAGAAATTTGGGCTAATTATGGCTTTGATATTTTCGTCAACTTAAGCATCTTGGTTACGAAGGTGTTGTTGAGTATTCTCATGCGTTATTTACGTTTTTGTTGCCTTAAAAACTTTAGGTTCTGAAACAAAACCCATTTTGGTGGACTCACCAGAGGCACGACGGAAAGTTGTGGAATCTGAACAACTACCGAACTGACATGATTCAGGCATTGGGTGGAGTCGAGGGGATCCTGGAGCACACCCTGTTCAAGGGAACCTATTTTCCCACCTGGGAGGGTCTCTTTTGGGAGAAAGCCAGTGGATTTGAGGAGTCAATGAAATACAAGAAGCTGACAAACGCTCAAAGGTCTGGCTTGAATCAGATTCCGAACCGACGCTTCACGCTGTGGTGGTCGCCCACTATCAACAGAGCTAATGTAGGTTCAGAAGGACATCGTTCTGGTCAATTTTATTAACTAGCGACTTTTCAACTTGCTTTAGAGCCTTTTAATGTAATTAATTAATTGTCATTCGCTGGACATGCCCAAGGGTTTCGGAGTGCAACGTCTTGTTACTTCGTATCGTATTTTGTTTGCGATGCTTGCTGCAGCTTTTGTTTGTTTCCAGGTGTATGTTGGTTTTCAAGTGCAGCTTGACTTGACTGGCATCTTCATGCACGGAAAAATTCCAACCCTGAAAATTTCGCTCATCCAAATCTTCCGTGCTCACTTGTGGCAGAAGGTGCACGAAAGCATTGTGATGGACTTGTGTCAGGTTGGATTGAAATTGCTTTTCCATGGTTCTGTGTTATGCTATTGGTGATGATGTCCTTTCATTTTAACTTTCGTTGCTAAAGATCTTCTGTATCACATTGATAAGGAGAATTCATACATGTGAGTTTGTTTCTGGTTAGCTATAAGTAGAAACTATATGGGTATTTTTGGTAAGGAATTCGTTTTTTCAGCTCGGGTCAATTATTAAATTTGTTGGCCTCGGTCGCTGTGGATCTGTCGCGTTTGTGTCTCTGATCATTTCAGTATTGCTTGACTATGTATGCTTCTTGGTAAAGGGGCAAGCTTTGATGTCGTTGCCTTTTCTAACAAAGGTTTTTGACCAAGAGCTGGACGCCCTTGAAATCGAGACGGTGCAAAAGGAAACCATTCACCCCAGAAAGTCTTACAAGATGAACAGCTCTTGTGCAGATATTCTGTTATTTGCAGCTTACAAGTGGAACGTCTCAAAGCCATCGCTTCTTGCAGACTCGAAGTAGGTTTAGTCTGAAGTAGTGAACGAGGGCTTCGGATTTTCATGTTTTGGTATTGATTTCTTCGAAGTAAATGCTGTGCCTTTCTATCTTCCCAAACTCTCAGCGTCCGGGCATCATGCCAGTGTTGCCTTTCCTTGGTTAGCTGTCGGTACAGTTCCAAGCACAGATATACTGTTGAGGCTTTCAAAATACATCGCTCCAAATGAGACAAGGTCGGATGTCATGGAGATGGCATGGCCTTGCGTATTCGTAAGATGCTGGAATGCGTGGATTTGTTTTTTCAAGTTCTGCTTTGGTGGTTACGGCGCCACTAGGGCTGTGTACTCACCTCGCCTCAACCTCACCTCATTTCTTGATTTTTCCGATTGTTCTTGGCGGATTTAATGTAGCCAGTTTAATTTGGTCTTCCTAGGGACACGATGGACAATGCCACTACCCAGAAGTACTGGGTGGATGTACAGCTACGATGGGGCGACTACGACTCCCATGATATTGAGAGATACACTCGAGCTAAGTTTCTGGACTACACGACGGATAACATGAGTATATACCCTTCGCCAACTGGTGCCCTAATTGCCGTGGACTTGGCCTACAACTTGCACAGGTACTGCAAAGTGATTGTAATATTAGGTTAACTAATTAATTGCGCTGTATTATGTATCTTGCTGTTTCTAAGGTGTTCTCGGAAGCTAGTCGGTTGGCTCATCGTGTTTTAAGATAAATTAGGATATACTATATTAATTATGATAGGATTAAGTATATAAATATGGATAGGATAAGATAAAAATGTATTGCGTTACATGCTTTAAATTTAAATTTTTGTGTTAGTGCATTTGGCAACTGGATTCCTGGCATGAAGCCATTGATCCAGCAAGCCATGGCAAAGATCATGAAAGCCAACCCCGCTCTGTACGTGTTACGTGAGCGCATTCGCAAGGCGTTGCAGCTGTACTCCAGTGAACCTACCGAACCGTACTTGTCATCTCAAAACTACGGCGAGTTGTTTTCAAACCAGATCATCTGGTTCGTCGACGATACGAACGTGTATCGTGTGACCATCCACAAGACATTCGAAGGTAACTTAACAACGAAGCCCATCAATGGCGGTATTTTCATCTTCAATCCACGCACCGGTCAGCTCTTCTTAAAGATCATTCACACGTCTGTCTGGGCTGGGCAGAAGCGTCTTGGTCAGGTACGCGATTCTCATACTCGTTTTGTTACTTAGGTTTTCTGCAGTTTTTAAAGCTGGGTCTTTCTTTTTCCCACGCTGATATTGTATCACGTCGCATCAATATTTCACTACACTCATTTCTGCAGTCTTGTAGTTTACCTATAGTTCTACCCGTCTATGATGTGTTCCTTACCTACGGTGATTAGATGATGAAAATATATTATTGATCTGAGACGGGAGCGTTCTAATATGATGAGTTTAAGCTTATTTTGATCTTACTTTTAAATAATCTATCCACATTTTTCTAGTCTGTCGGTCTGTTTGTCTTTATATCTATCTTTCTATCTATCTGTCTATCTATTTATCTATCTATCTATCTATCTATCTATCTATCTATCTATCTATCTATCTATCTATCTA